>CAUYQU010028612.1:0-24021 GCA_963574635.1 Cheracebus regulus
GCAATTAGTAGCCTACCAACCAAAAATGTCCAGGTCCAGATGGGTTCACAGCCGAATTCTACCAGATATACAAAGAGGAGATGGTACCACTCCTTCTGAAACTATTCCATCACTCCTAAAAGAGGGAATCCTTCCCAAATCATTTTATGAGACCAACATCATCCTGATACCAAAACCTGGCAGAGACTCAACAAGGAAAGAAAACTTCAGGCCAATATCCATGATGAACATAGATACAAAAATCTTCAATAAAATACTAGCAAACCGATTGCAACAGCACATCAAAAAGCTTATCCATCACGATCAAGTAGGCTTCATCCTGGGGATGCAAGGCTGGTTTAACATATGCAAGTCTACAAATGTAATCTACCACATAAACAGAACCAAAGAAAATACCACATGATTATTTCAATAGATGTAGAGAGGGCTTCAACAAAATTCAACAGCCCTTTATGCTAAAAACTCTCAATAAACTAGGTATCGATGGAAATGTATTTCAAAAGAATAAAAGTTATTTACAACAAACCCACAGCCAATATCATACTGAATGGGCAAAAACTGGAAGTATTCCCTTTGAAATCTGGTGCTAGACAAGGATGCCCTCTCTCACCACTCCTATTCAATATACTATTGGAAGTTCTAGCCAGAGCAATCAGGCAAGAAAAAGAAATAAAGAGTATTCAATTAGAAAGAAAGGAAGTCAAATTGTCTCTATTTGGAACGACATGATTATATATTTAGAAGACCTCATCGTCTCAGCCCAGAATGTCCTTAAAGTGATAAGCAACTTCAGCAAAGTCTCAGGATACAAAATCAATCTGCAGAAATCACAAGCATTCCTGTACACCAATAACAGACAAACAGAGAGCCAAATTAAGAATGAACTGCCATTCACAATTGCTACAAAGAGAATAAAATACTTAGGAATACAACTAACAAAGGATATAAAGGATCTCTTCGAGGAGAACTACAAAACACTGCTCAAGGAAATAAGAGCAGACACAAACAGATGAAAAAACACTCCATGCTCATAGTTAGGAAGAATCAATATTGTGAAAATGGCCATACTGCCCAAAGTAATTTATAGTAGATTCAATGCTATCCCCATCAAGCTACCTATGACCCTCTTCACAGAACTGGAAAAAAACACCTTAAACTTCATATGGAACCAAAAGAGAGCTTGCATAGCCAAGACAATTCTAAGCAAAAAGAACAAAGCTGGATGTATCACGCTACCTGACTTCAAACTATACTACAAGGCTACAGTAATCAAAATAGCATGGTGCTGGTACCAAAACAGAGTCATAGACCAATGGAACAGAACAGAGGCCTTGGAGGCAACGCCACACATCTACAACCATCTGATCTTTGACAATCCTGACAAAAACAAGCAAAGGGGAAATGATTCCCTGTTTAATAAGTGGTATTGGGAAAACTGGCTAGCCATGTGCAGAAAGCAGAATCTGGACCCCTTCCTGACACCTTGCACTAAAATTAACTCCAGATGGATTAAAGACTTAAATATAAGACCTAACACCATGAAAACCCTAGAAGAAAACCTAGGCAAAACCATTCAGGACATAGGCATAGGCACAGACTTCATTACTAAAACACCAAAAGCATTGGCAACAAAAGTCAAAATAGACAAATGGGATCTAATTAAACCCCAGAGCTTCTGTACAGAAAAAGAAAAAAATCATTAGAGTGAACTGACAATAAACAGAATGGGAAAAAATTTTTGCAACCTACCAATCTGATGAAGAACTAATATCCAGAATCTACATAGAACTAAAACAGATTTACAAGAAAAACCAACCCATTCAAAAGTGGGCAAAGGATATCAACAAACACTTTCCAAAAGAAGAAATTTGAGGCCAACAAACATATGAAAAAATGCTCATCATCACTGCTCATGAATGAAATGCAAATCAAAACCATATTGAGATACCATCACACACCAGTTAGAATAGCGACCATTAAAAAATCTGGAGACAACAGAATGCTGGAGAGGATGTGGAGAAATAGGAACATTTTACACTGTTGGTGGGAGTGTAAATTAGTTCAATCATTGTGGAAGACAGTGTGGTGATTCTTCAAATACCTAGAAATAGAAATTCAATTTGACTCAGCAATCCCAATACTGGGTATATACCCAAAGGATTATAAATTTTTCTATTATAAAGACACATTCACATGTATGTTCATTGTGGCACTGTTTACAATAGCAAAGAACTGCAACCAACCCAAATGCCCATCGATGATAGACTGTCCAAGGAAAATGTGGCACATATACACCATAGAATACTATGCAGCCATAAAAATCCATGAGTTCATGTCCTTTGTAGGGACACTGATGTAGCTGGAAACCTTCATTCTCAGCAAACTGACATAAGAACAGAGAATCAAACACCACATGTTCTCACTCATAGGTGTGTGTTGAACCATGAGAACACATGGACATGGTGGGGGAAGCATCACACACTGGCCTCTGTTGTCGGGTAATAGGTGAGAGACAGTTGCAGGTTGGGAGGTTTTGGAGGGACAACATGGGGAGAAATGCCAGATATAGGTGACAAGGTGATGGAGGCAGCAAACCACATTGCCATATATGTACCTATGCAACAATCCTGCATGTTCTGCACATATACCCCAGAACCTAAAGTGCAATTATATATATATATATATATATATATATATATATATGCTTGAGACTTAGCTTTTATTACATTAAATGTCAGAAGACAATGGATTAACTAAAGGAGAAGATGTTATCACTCAATTTTTAATATTCTGCAATGTTTTTGTTACAGGTAAAGCAATTGAAGTCACTTTGAATTTTATAAGGATTCAGAAAGTATTCCACCTAAATGCCTTTCCTGAATAAAGTCCCAAAGATTCAGTGTAACTGACTGGGTAAGAAAGCAAATAAGTTAAAAGCAGGAAAACTACAGTAGAAAAGGACTAGCAGTGAATGCTGAAAAAGTCATATTTTCACTGAAGATTAGTTTTGTATATGTAATTTTAGAACAAAATTTAGATACTAAAATGGAAAAACTTGAACAATATAACAGTAAAACATAAAATATTCATCTGGTTCTCAAATTTCTAAGTGAAATAAATTATATCAGAAAAAAGATAGGTAGGAAAAGTAAAGCAGCTTTCATAAAAAGTATTTCAAAAGGTAATATTTCATTAATAACTTGCTAAGTAGAGAACTACTGTTTACATTTTTTTCAGTATAGTATTTCAGATTCAGGGAGCACATGTGCTGGTTTGTTGCCTGGGTATACTTTGTGATGCTGAGGTTTGAGGTACAAATGATCTCATTACTCAAGCACAAAGCAAAGTGTTCAACAGATTTTCAAACCTTGACCCTCCTCTCTCTCTCTTCCTCTAATAGTATCCAGCATTTACTCTTACCATCCTTACATCCATGATTGCACAATGTTTAATTTTCACTTACAAATGAGAACTTACAGTATTTTTTTTGTCCCTGTGTTAATTGACTGAGGATAATGGCCTCCAGGTGCATGTGGGTTGCAGCAAAATAAACAATTTAATCATTTTTATGACTGTGTATTATTCATGATGTATATGTATCATATTTTATTTATCCAGTCCACCATTGATTGCAATCTGGATTGATTCCATATCTTTGCTATTGTGAATAGTGCTCTGATGAACGTGTGAGTGTATGTCTTTTTGGTAGAACAATTTGACTTTTTATGGATACATACCCAATAATGGGATTGCCAGGTTGAATGGTAGTTCTGTTTTAAGTTCTTTGAGAAACAGTCATACTACTTTTTAGAGTGATTGAACTAATTTACATTCCCACCAACAGGGTAGAAGTGTTCCTTTTCTCTGCAGCCTTGCCAATTCTGTTGTTTCTAGACTTTTTAATAATTGCCATTCTGACAGATGTGACATGGTATCTCATTGTGGTCTTGATTTACATTTCTCTAATTATTTGTGATGTGGAACGTTTTAAACTATGCTTATTGACCACTTCTATTCTTCTTCTAAGAAGTGTCTGTTCATGTTCTTTGCCCATTTTTAATGATTTTCTTTGCTTAATTGTTTAATTTTTTTTTATAGATTCCAGATATTAGACCTTTGTCAGATACACAATTTGAAAATATTTTCTCCAATTCTGTAAATGTTTGTTTACTCTGCTGATAGTTTCTTCTGCTGTGTATAAGTTCTTTGGCTTAACTTGGTCCCATTTGTCAATTTCAGTTTTTGTTGTAATTTCTTTTGATGACTTAGTCATCAATTCCTTCCCAATATTGAAATACAAAATAGTATTTCCTAGGTTTTCTTCTAGGTTTCTTACAGCTTAAGGTATTACATTTAAGTCTTTAATTTATCTTGGGTTAATTTTTGTATACAGTGAAAGGTTGAGTTCCGGTTTCATTCTTCTGTATTTGGCTATGTAGCTATCCCAGCACTATTTATTACATAAAGAACCCTTTCCCCATTGCTTATTCCTGTTAACTTTGTCAAAGATAAGATGGCTGTAGGTGTACAGCTTTATTTCTGGGTTATTTATCCTGTTTCATTGGTCTATATGTTTGTTTTTGTACTAGTACAATGCTGTTTTGATCACTACAACCTTATAGTATAGTTTGAAGTTGGGTAATGTGAAGTTTCCAGCTTTATTATTTTTGCTAGTAATTGCTTTGACTATTCAGGCACTTTTTCTGTTCCATATGAATTTTAGAATAATTTTTTTCCAATTCTATGAAAAATGACATTGGTAGTTGAATGTCATTACACTGAATTTGTAGATTTATTTGGATTATATGGCCATTTTAATTACATTAATTCTTTCTGTTCATGACTGTGAAATGTTTTTCTATTTGTTTGTTTCATTTCATTTATTTCAGAAGTGTTTTGTCATTCCCCTTGTAGAGATCTTTTACCTCTTCAGTTAAATGTTTTCCTAGGTACTTTTGTGTTGTGTGTGTCTACTGTAAATGGATTTCATTCTTGATTTGATTCTCAGCTTGTACTTTATTGTTATGTAGCAATGCTACTGATATTTGTGCACTGACTTTGTATACCAAAACTGTATTGAAATTTACTTTTGTGTTCTGAAACTACTGCCATGAAGTTGTTTACTGTTTATCAGCTTCAGGAAACTTTAGGTGGAGTCTTAAGTGTTTTCTAATTGCAAAATCATATCAGCAGCAAAGACAGATAGTTTGACTTTATCTTTTCCTATTTGATTCCTTTTATTTATTTATCTTGCCTTATTGCTCTGGCTATCACTTCCAGTACTATGTTGAATACAAGTGGTGAGAATATGCATATTTGTCTTATTCTGAAGGGGAATGCTTCCTTCCAGTTTTTGCCCATTCAGTATGATGTTGACTATGAGTTTGTCATAGATGGCTCATATTATTATGAGATATGTTACTTCAATGCCTAGATCTTGAAAGTTTTTATCATAAAGAATTAATGTTGGATTTTATTGAGTTTTCTCTGTATATTAAAATGGACATGCGGTTTTTGTTTTTCATCCTGTTTTTGTGATGAATCACATTTGTTGATTTGTGTATGTTGAAACAACCCTTCACCCCAGGAATGAAGCATACTTGATCATGTTAAATTAACTTATTGATGTGCTGTTGAATTCAGATCCTAGTATTTTCTTGAGAATTTTTGCATCTAAGTTTATCAGGGATGTTGATCTGTAGTTTTCCTTTATCATTGTGTCTTTGCCAGGTTTTGGTGTCAGATTGATACTAGCTACATAAAGTGAATTAGCAAGGAGTCTCTCTGTCTCAATTTTTTGGAATGGTTTCAGCAGAATTGGTACTAGCTCTTCTTGTAGTTCCGGAAAATTTGGCTGTAAATCTGTCTGGTTCAGGGCTTTCTTTAGTTGGTAGGTTCTTTTATTACTAATTCAATTTTGAAACTCAATGTTGGTCTGTTTAGTGTTTCAGTTTTTTCCTAACTCAACCTTGGAAAGTGGTGTGTTTCCAGGAATTTATCAATTTTTAACCAGGTTTTCTAGCTTGTGTGCATTTATAATTATCTTTGAGTTTTGGTGTGTGTGTGTGTGTGTGTATTTTGTGTGATTGGTTGTAATGTCACCTTTGTCATTTCTAGTTGTGTTTCTTTGGATCTTTATTTTTTTCTTTGTCACTAGAGACAGTGGTCTATCAATCTCGTTTTTAACCTTTCAAATAATCAACTTTTGATTTAGCTGATTCTTTATATGGAATTTTAGCTCTCAATTTTGTTAAGTTCCCCTCTGATTTTAGTTATTTCTTTTCTTCTGTTAGTTTTGGATTAGTTTGTTTTTATTTTTCTAGTTCCTTTAGGTGTGATGTTAGATCATCTTAATTTTGGGGGTAGGCATTTAGTCCTATAAACTTTACTCTTAACACTGATTTTGCTGCATTGAAGATAGTTTGTGATGTTGTCTCTGTTTTCATTTATGTCAAAAAAAATTTTTAATTTCTACCATAATTTTATTGTTTATCCAAGTCATTCAGGGGTAAGTCATTTAGTTTCCATGTATTTGTATATTTTTTAGAGATCGTTTTGGTATTGAATTCTATTTTTATTCCACTGTGTTATGCAAGTATGGTTGTTATTATTTACTTTTTAAAAATAATTTTGAGACTTGCTTTATGGCTGAGTGTATGGTTGATCTTAGAGCATGTTCTGTGTGAAGCTGAGAAGAATGCATGTTCTGTGATTGATGGGTAGAGTATTCTGTAAATGTCTATTAGGTCCAATTGGTCACGGGTCTAGTTTAAGTCCAGAATTCGTTTGTTAGTTTTCTGGCTCAATGATCTGCGTAATGTTGTCAGTGGGGTGCTGAAACCCCTCCTGCACCCACTACTTTTGTGTGGTAAGTCTTTTTGTAGGTCTAGAATTCTTGTCTTGTGAATCTGGGTGCTTCAGTGTTGGCTGTGCCTTTATTTAGAATAATTAAATCTTGTTGAACTGAACCCTTTATCATTATGTAATGCCTTTCATTGTCCTTTTTTACTGTTGTTGGAACTCTGTTTGATATTACATTTTTATTTTTGATTTATGTGACAGATCTTACTTCCACTCTTTGAGTCTATGGGTTTCATTATGTGTGAGATAGGTCTCTTGAAAATAGCAAACAACTAGGTCTTGCTTTTTTATCCAACTTAACATTCTGTGCCTTTTAAATGAGACATTTCAACCATTTACATTCAAGGTTAATATTGACATATGAGATAATCTGATGAAATTGTTAGCTGGTTGCTTTGTAGTTTCTATTGTTTAAAAATTTTAATGAAAGGTTAATCACTAAGGGAGTGAGTCAGGATCTAAGTTAATCAAATCAGTATAACAAAGAAAGAAATATTTGAGCTCAATTATGATTTCTGAAAATAAATTATGAAAAATAGAATTGAGTATAATGTATGATATACATTATATGCAATATATTGGTTGTGAAAATGAATATTAAAGGATTAGCTCTTGGGAGGCTGAGGTGGGTGGAGCACAAGGTCAAGAGATCGAGATCATCCTGGCCAACATGGTGAAAACTCGTCTTTACTAAAAATACAAAAAAAATTAGCTGGGCGTGGTGGTGTATGCCTGTAGTCCCAGTTACTTGGGAGGCTGAGGCAGAAGAATTGCTTGAACCCAGGAGGCAGAGGTTGCAGTGAGCAGAGGTCGCACCACTGCACTCCAGCCTGATGCTGGTAATGGAGTAAGACTCTGTCTCAAAAAAAAAAAAAGATTAGCTCATTTATTATAACTTAAACATTTCAACCTCACTCAAAACCTTGAATACACCTATGTGCTGTTTATAGGAGATATATTTAAAATAAAATGATGTAAAAGTTAAAAGAATGAGAATGGGCATTGATGTATCATAAGGTTAAAGAAATAAATAGGCTGATTGTTGTGGCTCACACCTGTAATCCCAGCACTTTGGGAGGCCAAGGCAGGTAGATCACCTAAGGTCAGGAGTTTGAGACCAGTCTGGCCAACATGGTGAAACCCCATCTTTACTACAAATACAAAAATGTAGCCAGGTGAGATGATGGACTCCTGTAATCTCAGCTACTCAGAAGGCTGAGCAAGAGAATTGTTTGAACCCAGGAGGCAGAGCTTGCAGTGAGCCGAGATTGTGCCATTGCACTCCAGCCTGGGCAACAGGGGTGAAACTCTGACTCAAAAATAAATAAATAATAAATAAATAAATAGAAGTAGTTGAGGTCTTATTACAATATATCCTAGGTCTCATTTTGCTTATGCTAGCTCTAATAGACTTGGGGGATAGGGAGGTATTAATTGTTGTAAACAAAAGAAAATATTACCATTAAAAAGTAAGAAGCATATAGACTAATTATCTATCCAAATATCACTAAAATATCCAAATATCACTAAAACAAGCTTTTTAAACAACAAATATAGTAAATTAGGTATTTTAGACATCATTGAGTTATTAAGTATCAGTACAATACAATATATGAGACAATACCTAATAGCATCACAAATTATTTTTCAATTTTCAGGTTTTTATGAGGAGTTCGTCAATTTGGAAATTGCTGACAGGGTTAATGTGCTAGGAAAATGTAATAGAAATATATTGTTATTTGACTCTGATGTTGCAATTGGTTAATGGATTTTTATGTACTACAGTTTAGGCAAAATAAAACAAATTACATAGACTGATACCAATTTTTTCTAGGTTTTTGTTCTAAAAGATAGTTCTCAAATTATAATTTTCATATTTCTTTTACAACTAAGAATATTAATTTGTATATCATAAAACCTTGATAAATGTAGGGAAATTAAGGTGATACAACACTGAGGTAACAGAGACTTAGGGCCAATTGAGATTGATCAATTAATAAAAGCACATTAAATTCACATGTGCACACACACACAGCAATAGGAGATGGAAAACCATAAGTAGGAAAGATAATAATTTAAATAATGAGTTTCAAAATAGAAAAATTAATGATGGACTTTAGCTAGTACTTAAATGTATCTTTCTTTCTAATATTTATTATTACTTATAGAATGATAATTTCACTTGTAGTATTTTATGTAAAATGATATATTGATTTACTTTCCCCTTTCTATTTACACATGCTATTAAAAAGAAACAGTGATCAGGCCACTCTGTCTACAGAATAGCCATTCTTTATTCCTTTACTTTCTTAATAAACTTGCTTTCACTTTATGGATTCACCTCAAATACTTTCTTGCATGAGATCCAAGAACCCTCTGTTGAGGTATGGATCAGGACCCCTTTCCTGTCCAGTAATATCTTCCTGGTGAACCCTGAAGGGATGATACTGAGGAGACTCCTGAACCAAAGGAAACCGACTACAGCACAAATTGGCTGACTTTGGGTAAGTGGTGAGGTACACAGATAAAAAATGGGATTTCGTTACAGGCCCAAATTAGAGGAGCTAGTTTCTCCTAAGACGGAGTGCCAAAGGCCCTTCTGAAAAAAGGCAAGGACGCTTGGCCAAACTTGTGTTTGAGTCCCAAATTAGGAAGGTTAGAGTCCTTGCTAAGATTGAGGGGGTGAGAGCCCACCTGTCCTGAGTAAAGTCCCTGCTGGCTTAAAACAGGCTTGGCACTATGAGATGTTAACTGCTATTCTCTTTGGATTAAGTTGCCTTGCAGTCTTTGCTGAGGATTGTGGGTGACAGGATTAAGTATTTACAGGATTGTGGGACATGGGGAGCTTTTTCCTCCCTAAAAGGGGAAACTTGAGAGCTGATGGGACTCCTGGAAAAGATCCCTCCACAAATAACAAGCAGCCACCTGAATTTTTGTTCAGTGTCACCACAATGGGTGGGTCATTCTCTAGCCTCCCTGAGCTCCTCCCCTTTCCCACCCTGCTGTAGGCAATGCTTTTAGTTCTTTTTCTCCTTTACTTTTTCTATCTCTTTTGTTACTCAGGGTGACCATCTTGCCCAGAAACCACATGTTGAAAAAATGCCCTTGGGAGCTCGATCTTGTACCCACGTGGTGGTGCTTTCTCTTGGTTTCCACTATCCAGTGGACAAGAATTTGGAGGTTCATGTCATAGTTAGCCCTAAAAATTATCTTCATCAGTTGAAAGCCTTTATAAACTCAACATTAGCTGCTCTAGGCTCCTTCTGAAAATGGCAATGGAAACTGCCCAATGCTGTAGCTCAGCAGCTAAGACTGCCATTTTAAAATGGCAGCCTGGGGTGCAATCCTGGCTTAGGGAATATGTATTTTCTGGTTGATATCTGTGTGAACCATTTGTTGATTCTCCTCCCCTCCATGAACCATCTTGAATTTTCCTTTCTCTGAGCTACCATTATGTCTTATAAACATTACTTACCACCTCTTCGAAAATACTTTGTACACTAGTGGTTAAGTAATAATCTTAGTTAAGGCTTATTGGTTTCACCTGTGAGTTTGCTCTTGATAGAGTTTAAATGTCAGAAATATCAGCCATGTGGCCTGACTAATGTCAGGTAGTAAGAAAGTTAAAGAACTTTTTAAAAGAGTGCTATGGTTAAAAGTCAGCTTAATTAAAAGCTGATATTTAAGCTCTAACTACCTGGGACTCTTTGGGAAAAATAAGGAGTTTTTTCACAGATCTTGTTTTGGGACAAACCTGTTTTCCTCATGAAATCCAGGAATAGGAATTGAACTGTTCCTTCTCAAATATGAGGTTCTATTCTGTTTTGCATTGATTGTCTGACTTTTTTTTTTTTTTTACTTTTGGGGGTATCAGAAATTATTTCACACTATGAGAGAGATTTGATGGGTAATAACTATGTAGGAAATATACTTTTGGGCATAGATAATGGCATTTATAGAGGGATACTCAGCTCTTTTCTTTGCACATAAGGATCAGAGAAGCATGCTCTTGGCTACCTGGAAGGTATGGAGATGTCCCCACCCCACCACTGAGAGATAAGACTCCCATGGGGGATTGGCTGATCACCGAATGGGTTGATCAGCTTTGGGTTGCTTTGCAAGAATTGCACAGTAAAATATTTGTACTGTCTTGCTCCATAGTATTTCTCTTTTTAAGATCCAGAATCTGGTATAAAAAGGGAACCCTTAACTTTTGGGGATCTGTTTTGCCTTCTAACTGTGCCTGCTTATTATGCTGTAGAAACTGCATGCTTCCCTGGTTCTGTTCCTCCAAGAGATCTATCCTGAAGCCAGTAAACCCATTAAAAAACTGAAAAATGAAAAATCTTACAACTATGGGATCTTCTTCTGCATGTCTGTGTATTTATATGTGTTGTGTGTGTGTGACATGAAAGAGCATTGATTAATCGGCTTTAAAATAATAAGATCTTAAATAAAATATTTTATCAGAAAAATAAAAGTAGTAATGCTTTTTAGTTCACATTAATTAAGTAATCTCTATTACATAGAAGCTGTTTTACATGCAAGTTGTGTAAGGAAAGTGAAATGTGTTTTTGGTAAAAGATTATAAGAAGTCAAGGGAATGTGAATTTTTTCTATCTAGATTAAAAGGTTAAATGACTGTTTTACATTAGATAAGATAAAGCTGAAGGTTTGAACAAGTTGTGGAAGGTTTGTGAAAAATTAATCTTGTAAAAGAAATTATATGTATGAACACATTGGCTAAAATCAAAGGGGCATCATTCAGTTTATGTGTAACTTGAGCATTGGAATAAAAGCACAACAGGGTTTCCTGAGAGCAATGATCCAAACTTTAACCAACAGTGTAAAAGGTTATAAAAGGTTTATGAAAGTATTAACTTATAGTCAGACATTAAAATTGGATAGATTTGTCTATAAGGTATTATTAAGAATAAGGTTTGACATCAATAGTGCACTATAGCAAAGGGTGAAATTTGGCTTTCTGTCTTGAACAAGATTTCCATATTATGTTAAAAAAACATTTTTGTTTGCCTTTTGAATAAACTATAGAAAAAAGGGAAAGCAAAAAGACAGATTCTCTGGAAAGCTAATTATTCCCTTTATCAATGAGTAAAGGTTTCTGCCTTTTAAAATGTTTGAGTTGTCATTTTGGCTAAGTAAAGGACCTATGGTGACCTGGGATTTGATTTTATAGTATCAAGTGTTTTAAACTTTGCAAAATCAGATTATAAATTATATCTTTTCTGACCTAATTAATATTTTAGATATTTGGTCCCCTAAACTCCAAAAATGACATATTCAAATTATTTGGTATAAACATCATATAGGAAGCATTGTCAAACAGGAAATGATATTTGGCTTTCTTTGGGCTATATTTGTATAAATATGTTATTGGTATAAGTTCCAAAATTATGAGAAACTTCTACAATCCTGATATAACTTAGTGTATGTTATTAATAGTTATAATTGTTATGTAAAATTGTTGTATACCACAGAAGTAATCAAAATGTCTTTGTCAATTGTGTCTTTAATAGCGACTGTCCTAACTTAGACCCTTTTCATCCACAAACAGTTGTCTTGTTTCAAACCTCTTCAAAAAGTGGTTTATAATCAGCTATAGGACTTTGACAGGTGCTCTTGAATGCAGGTTTCTGATAATTTGAGACTGACATTAGAGTAGAGGCATAAACTTTCGGTACTCATGGAGAGCTGAAATATTCATGAATATCGGCAGAACAGGAGTTAACTACATGGACTGAACTAATAGAAGACTGAAGTAACCTTTTTTGACTTTTCTTTTTCAAAACATTGTTGATCCTTTGTTTTGCTTTTCAGAAACAAGAAAACTTTTAAGCTATTTACAGCTTTTAACATTTCAGTAAATGATACTCCTGTGAACAAAATTTGGAGCATATTTGTTTCCCTCTATGTGATTTCTCCAGAATTCAGAAACTATTTGTGACTATTCTTAACTTATGGCAATATGGTTATTTGCATAAGTTCAATAAGAATATTTTATTTTGCAACAAGACACAATTGGAGAAACTAGTTATTTTACCAAGGCTTTGACTGGAATGGTGGTTCATGCATCATGCTTTTCTTTAAGGAATCAAACTTGACTCGTAGAGCTAATAAAAGCCCTTGAGACAACTGGCCTTATACCTTGTCTACACAGTCCCTGTACAGGGTTCCTGACCTGTGCTAAATAAAGAATGTCACTTTCTGACAGGTCCAGGAGCCCCAAGTTATCTTGGGACCTTAAGGGGAGAGGGATTGACCAAACTCATATAGGTATTTGAGGGTACAAACCCATGGCTAGGCTTGGCTTTAAAAAAGTCTTATCTGAGATTCCTTATGAAATAAACTTCCATCAAAGCCAATTTAAAAAGTCTATGTGAAAAATAATTATTCTTGCTGCACTTTATATATATAAATAATCAGGTCAAGTAAATAAAGCTAATCAATCTTACCATGATTTTTCTTAATAAAAATGGGAGACTAGAGAGAGAAAAAAACAAATTGTTTCAAGAACTCTGGTACACCTGTTATTAGATTCTAGTTTCAACTGTTTTTGAGTTTTTTTCCTGCAACTTAGACTAACTTTGCTTATTTCTGTAAACCAACCGGTGACTTCTGACTGCTGCTCAGAAGAAACAAGACAGATTGGCAATGTAAACAAATTGAAATCGATATTCTGATTCTGGGCACATATTGGGATTAGCTAGCAACCCCATATAAGCTTAGTTCCAATCATTGCCCAGTTCATGGAAAGCCTTTTAATTTAGTTTTTTGGAGATACTTTTGCTTTACTGCTGGGGAATATATTGCTGTTGTGCTCTTTGGTATGAATGCAGCATTAGCTTACTCAACACTTTCTTATACTGAATACTTACTAATCTTCCATATATCACCTTTTGTTGGTACTCAAAGTTATGAATGATCCTTGCCATACTGATGCCTTATTTTTTCTTTTCTTTCTTTTTTCTATTTTTTTTTTTCTTTTTTGAGATGTAGTTTCACTCTGTCACCCAGGCTGGAGAGCAGTGACAGGATCTTGGTTTGCTGAAACCTCCATCTCCTGGGTTCAAGCGATTCTTCTGCCTCAGCCTCCCAAGTACTTGAGTATCTGGAATTACAGGCATCTGCCACCATGCCTCACTAATTTTACATTTTTAGTAGAGATGGTGTTTCACCATGTTGGCCAGACTGGTCTCAAACTCCTGACTGCAAGTGATCAGTCCACCTCGGATTCCCAAAGTGGTGGGATTACAGGTGTATGCCACCATGCCCAGTCCACACCGACACTTTCTGACTGAGCATCTTTCTACCCTAATACCAGAGACCCTAATAATTAGGTGGGAATATCATTGCCCCTATTCAGCCCAAGGAAGTTACTGAAAATGGATCATTGTCCCTCTACAAACCTTAGGAGTAAGGGTTCTCTTATAAAAGAGAAGGGGAAAATAGATCAGAGGTGCTCAAGCCAGAGCCACTCCATCTTGAATAAGGGCTGGGTAAAACAAGGCTGAGACCTACTGAGCTGCATTCCTAGGAGGTTAAGCATTCTAAGAGACAGGGTGAGGTAGGAGGTCAACACAAGATACCGGTCATAAAGACCTTGAAGATAAAACAGGTTGCAGTGAAGAAGCAAGTCAAAACAAACAAAAACCAAAATAGCAACAAGAGTGACTGCTGGTTGTCCTCATGGCTCATTATGTGTAGCTATAATACATTAGCATGCTCCATGACAGTTTACAAATGCCAAGGCAATATTAGAAAGTTATCCTGTATGGTGTAAAAAGGTGAGAAACCCTCAGTTTCAAGAATTGCCCACTCCATTCCCAGAAAACTCATGAATAATACACACCTTGTTTAGCATTAATCAAGAAGTAACAATAAATATCCTTAGTCAAGCACCTCAAGTAGCTGCTCTAGCTATAGAGTAGCCATGCTTTATTTCTTTACTTTTTAATAAACTTGCTTTCACTTAAAAAAAGAAAAAGGAACAACTATCAACAGGGTTATTGGGATTTCTACTTTTTGGAGTTACTTTTGAGACATCTCTGCCAAAGCATTAAAAAAAAGAGAGAGAGAGAAAAAACATAGAAAATTCTAAATTTGGGTATAGCACAATACAATTTAACAAATGATTTGATATGGCAATAAATAGATTGAAGTATAAAGGTTGGGGATTACAGGCTCATGCTTATAATCCAAGCACTTTGGGATGTCAAGGCAGGTGGATCATGAGGTCAGAGGTTCAAGACCAGCCTGGCCACATTGGTGAAAACCTGTCTTTACTAAAAATACAAAGCAGTGGCCTAAAAAAGAAGCTTTTCTTTTGCAATCAATTGAAACAGGTTGAGTTGCTTAAAGAAGTTGCGAGTGGTTATTTTAGAAGTGAAAGGTCAGGTACAATGTGATAAAAGCTTTTTGAAATACACACATGAATTTCCCACACTGCAAACTAAAATGTCATATATTGGCCAACATAAATAATGTAATTGCTTAAAGAAATTTTGGTCAACAAAGTGGTTATCAATCCCAAATGGTGGGCAAACTTGAAAACCATGTGTTTCAGGTAAAAATTAATAAAGAGGTCTAATCGGGAGATGAAAAATGGGAGAGTTGGGCTTTTTTGATAGGGAGAAATAGGACTTAGACATTTGCAAAATGTGATACGATGGAGTGGCAAATATCAATGCAGAAAAAAAGTTTTCTTCCTGGAAAGAGAAAATGCCTTAAGCTCCATTAGAAAACAAAAAACAAAACGCACATACCATACAAAATAAGCAGCAATTAGGTCAAGCAGTTAAATGACAAAAGAAAAAACGAAAACATAAATATCTAATAATCATATAGACACATATTTTCTCAGATAATTAAACATATTTTAAAGAATATGAGATTACTATGAAGATTAAAAATAATAGGTCAAGAAGACCAAAATTATGGAGTATTAAATACTAAAAAGGCATAAAATACAATAAGAAAATAATTTACATTGTACATAGCAAACTTACAGTTTTAGTCCATTTTGTGTTGCTATACCCGAGACTGGATAACTAATAAAGAAAGACTTCTTTAGCTCACTGTTGTGCAGACTGGCAACTTCAAAGGAGCAGCTCTGGATTTTGGTTAGGGCTTTCCTGTTGCATCATAACATGGTGGAGAAGGTCAAAGGGTAAGCGAACACATGTGAAGAGACAAAATCCAAAGGGCACCATGGTTTTATAACAATTCTCTGTTAACTCGTTCCTATGAGACTAATTCAGTCTCACCAGAGTGAAAACTAATTCACAACTGCAAGAATAGCACAAAACAATTCATGAGAGATCCGTCCCCATGACCCAAACACCACCTACTAGGCTCCGCCTCTGATCACTGACACACTGGAGATCAAATTTCAACATGAATTGTGGTGAGGACAAACAAACTATATCTAAACTACAGCAGTTACCTCCCCCATATAGAGAGCCATTATAATCATTAAAACACACACATACACACACACACACATATATATATACATGGCACATATATATGACACATAAGTATACACAAAGTAGAAACATGTTACATTTTTAAGAAAAATTCAATGACATAAATATTCTCATTATATTAACATTACTTAAAAGTAAATAAATGAAAAGCAAAAATCATCCAAATATGGTATTAATTTTATGTATCACTATAGCAATTTAAAATAATCAGCATCTAGTATTTGTCAAAATCCAGGGCAGGAAACATCCTCACACCTGTGGGGTTATATCTATAGATGCAATCTCCCAGAAGAAAATATTTGAGAATCTATATTAAAAGCAATTCTGTAACCACAATATATTGTAAGGAAACCATAAGACCCATACAAAAATATCCATAACTTCATTCACATCAGTCTTATGTAGAAGTGGAGAAACAATTCAAATATTTACCATTTAAAGATTCATTAATTCTAATATATACATAAAAATAAATATTCTATATCTACAAAATATAATTTTAGAAATGTAATGAACTATATGATGAATATTTATAATATAGCCCTAAGTAAAAATATCATATTAAAAATATAAAAATTTTGTATAGCAAAAATTGAGAATGGGTGAGTAGGAAATACTCATATGGAAGATATGCAGGACCATCAACACCCAAGGTAGTCACCTACCCTAAGAAGCAAAAATAAGTTGCATAAATGTGCTCCATGTAGTTGTGTCCTGTTGGGTTGAGTATGTTATATACAGATGTGTTCCATTAAATTGGAAAGACATACTTAAAGTGAGTTATAAACTAAAAAAGGAAATATAAGGCAACTTAGGAATAAGTAGGCAGCCTCTCAAACTTAATAGGGTCTATATATTTACTGGGATCCACTTCAGCAAGCCAATTGCAAGCAATTTGGGAAATTCAAATGAATGAGTTGGTCACCTGAACACTTTTTTTGATCCATCTTGCTCTTGTCTATATGAACTAAGTATGTTTTTCAACTATTATATGTGTGACAATCTTCTTACTCAACTGTGGTTTGGTAGCCCTTGCATGTTCATTGGAAAAACTAAAAACCTTCTCGCATACCACTGGATCTCCAGTCTCTTAGTAAATGAGATAGTACAACTCTCCACACTGTATTTATTCAAGTGTTAATTTCACTCCCAGTGAGGCTTCCCCTCATGCTCAGGTATCTTGGGTGTCAACAGATATGTCAAAGCTAAGCATGTTGTGCAAACACATCTCTGCTGTGTTAACTCTATCACATTAAACCCATACATTAATTGCTAGTGTTGAGGAAATCTGGTAATAATGACCCAACTTTAGGATATCTCATATATTAATGATTTTCAAATTTAGAATTTTTTTTGTTACTCTCTTATTGAAAGCTTCCCTTCTTAACACCTCTAACACAACCATCATCTCTTTTTTTTCTATCCATCTTATACAGGCTTTATGTTTTTTGTTGTTGTTGTTGGGGGGGCTACATTTGAAGATTAGCCCTTTAAATTTAGCTCACCACTTTCTTCAAGTTTACTAATTTGAGCTCCTCATTCGCAAAATAAAAGAGATTTACCATGAAGCTCCTAAAAGTAGAAACAAAGCCCAGTGATCTACCAAAGCACATTTTCTCTTGTGGCTTAGAAAGTTATGGCAGTAATATAAGTCAGAAGATTCCTGTCCAGTCTGTGACAAGAGTTTAGAGGACCAGGACATCTCCACTACTGAACCCAGCACAATACTGTTACTACTGCCTGAAGTATAATTATGGTAAAACATAGGCTCCAAAGCCTGAAGAATCTGCTTACTACTAGACCTGATAGATGAAGTATCCAGATCTCAAAGTGCAGGCATCTCACTAGTGCCTGGCCACTTTCTCCAGTTAGAGAGGCAACAATATCCACCACTAATAAAATTATCATAAAAACAAAAAACAGAGCACTTATGTCTAAAAAAAAAGGATTCAAATTTTTGCCTATTTTTAATTGGATTATTTGTTTCTTTACTGCTGAATTGTTTGAGTTCTTTTTATACTCTTGATATCAGCCCCTTGTCAGATGCACAGTTCACAAACACTTTCTCTTATTGAGTAGGTTTTCTCTTTACTCTGTTATTTTCTATGCTGTGCAAAAACTTTTTAGTTGGATATAATCCCATTTTGCTTCTCTTGCCTATGCTTTTAAGGTCTTATTTAAAAAATCATTGCCCAGACTAATGTCATGATGCATTTCCCCTTGTTTTCTTCTAGTAGTTTCAGTTTTGAGTCTTACATTTAAATCTTTAATTCATTTCGATTCTTTTTTTGTTGTTGTTAGTGGTGAGAAAAGGGTCTAGTTTTATTTTTGTGCATATAAATAAACATTTCTCAAAACAAGATATACAAATGGCCAATGGATATATAAAAAATGTTCAACATCACCAATCACCAGAGAAATGCAAATTAAAACCATGAGTCATCTCACCCCAGATTGATGGCTATTATCAAAAAGACAAAAATATTACAAAGTTACAGCAAGGATGTGGAGGAAAAGGAAATCACACTGTTAGTGGAAATGTAAATTAGTACAGCCATATGGACAACAATCTAAAAGTTCTTCAAAAAATTAAAAACATAGCTACCATATGATCCAGCAATCCCACCTCTGAGCTGATAACCAAAATAAATGTAATCAATACATCAAAGAGATATCTGCACCTCCGTGTTTCTTGCAGCATGACTCACAATTGCCAAGATATGGAATCAACCTAGGTGTTCATCAGCAGATGAATGGCTAAATGAAAATGTGGATACATAAATAGTGGAATACTATTAATCCACAAAAAGAATAAAATCCTGTCATCTGCAACATAATTAATTCTAGGGGACATTATGTTACGTGAAATAAGCCAAGCAAAGAAGGACAAATACCACATGACATCATGTGAAATCTAAAAATTTGATCTCATAGAAATAGAAAGGAGAACAGTAGTTATCAGTACTGATAGTTGGGGAAAGCAAGGAGAATGGGGAATTGGGAAAGGCTGTTCAGTAGGTAGCAAGTTATAGTTAAATAGGAGGAACAAGTTCCAGTGTTCTATCACCCAGCAGGGTGACTATAGTTAATAATGTACTGTATATTTCAAAATACATAGAAGAGAGAATTTTGAATTGTTCTCACCACAAAGAACAAGTGTTAGAGGTTATGAATATGCTAATTATCCAATATGTACATGGATAAAAGCATCAAACTGTGTACTCCATAAATATGTAAAATTATTCTATGTCGATTAAACACAATATAAAACTTCAAAAAAGAAGAATCTTAAAAAAGTAACTTAAAAGGTAACTTTGCTCTGAATGTTGAAGAAATTATTGAGCATTTAGAGCAAAAGTAATGCGAATATAGCCAATTTGTAGACCCAATCAGCATCTGATCATGCCTGAAAGGTGCAGACTGGTACTGGTAACTCACCATACTTTCAGAAAAACTGACATCTGACATTTTGCATGAAATTAGACACAATAAGCTAATATTTCTATTAACCTCTGAAGCATTTCAAGCCCACAGAAGACCTTATACTCAAACAAGTTGCTATTTACTTTTTCCTAATTTAATAAGTTTTTTATTTAACCTGTCAAATATTAATGTTAAGGATAAATTAAAAACAAGTGTTTAACATACACAATTGTGTTTTTCAAAAGATATATATGCATTCAATGCAACAAACATTTTTACTCTGAGAAATTGTGATAGATTCTGTGAAAGCTGGACAGACGCAAAAACTCCCTAGAAAGAAATATATCGAATGATAGCTGCCTTTGGGAAAGGCACTATAGCTGTATTTAAAAGAGTGGTTTTGTTTGTTTGGTTGGTTGGTTGGTTGGTTTTGGAAACAGGGTCTCATTCTTTTGCCCAGGCTGAGTGCAGTGGCATGATCTGGGCTCACTGCAATCTTCGCCTCCCAGGTTCAAGCAATTCTTGTGCCTCAGCCTCCCAAGTAGCTGGGACTACAGACACATGCCACCTAGCCCAGCTAATTTGGCTAATTTCTGCATTTTTTTGGTTGAGACAGGGTTTCCCCATGTTGGCCAGGTTGGTCTCAAACTCCTGATCTCAAGTGATCCACCCGCCTGGGCCTCCCAAAGTGCTGAGATTACAAGCATGAGCCACTGTGCCTGTACAAGGCTTTTGATAACTATATATGTTTGATTACTTTTTTAAAAAGTGCTCTATGTTGTTGAAACAGATTTTGACAGATGAAATTGAGTACTTCACCATCATACATAACCCATTTCTATATGAAATTTTGAGCTTCAAACAAATAATTTCGTATCTTCCCTTTGCACGGACATAGAATTTATAAAAATTAAAAAAAAAAACCCACATTTATTTAACACTCAAACATATAGTCTGCAATTTGAGAATTGTTATATTTATTTACAAAGGAGCAATTAACAATCAAAGACACTGTCTAACTCAAAGCCATTGATGTACTCCACGACCAATCTGACTTCACTAGGTCTTCTTTCTAGTTTAGGACTTTTTTTTCATTACATTAGAGGTGAACTTTTTGTCATACAAGTGGTTCATAACATAATGCATGTCAGTTTGATGAAAGGAAAAGTTAAGGCATTACAAATAATTTTTTATTTGATTCAGAGTACATGTAAAGATTTTATATGCTCTAGAACATGAGTTTTCAAAGTATAAGATTAGTAGTGTTGCTATCAATGGAGAACTTGTTAGAAATGCAAATTCTTAAGCCCCATCCAAAATCTAAGAAATCAGAAACTGTGGAGATGGGGCTCTGAAATCTATGTTTTAACAATCCCTCCAGGTAACTCTGATGAACACTAAAGTTTCAAAATTACTGCTCTGCAACATTCCATGAGTGATTCACATCTTTCATAATGTCTTTAAAGATGTTAAATTAAGAATGATTAAACTGAATATGTGCATTTCATAATATATCATTGAAATTCTTTTATTATATAAATTTCTGTAAAATTTATGAGAGAGATAAAGCTCATCATAATCAGTTTTTCTACCTTAAAAGAAGAGCACATTAGGAAGACTTCTGCCAAGATGGCCAAAGAGTAACAGCTCCGGAGCTCAGTTCCCAGTGAGAGAGACACAGGAGGTGAGTGATCTCTGCATTTCCAACCAAGGTACTAGGTTCATTCCAATGGGACTGGTTGGACAGTGGGTGTAGCCCAAGGAGGGGAAACTGAGGCAGGGCGAGATGCTGCCCCACTTGGGAAGTGCAACTGGACTGTGAATTTACCACCTTGGCACTCCAATTCAGATACTGTGCTTCTCCCATGGCCTTTGCAAGTCACAGTACAGGAGAACAATGCACCACGAGTTACCAACACAGATCTGAGTGACAGTTCCAGCTGGCCCGGTGCCTTTAGTTGTTGGCACAGATCTGGGCGGAAGTTTTAACTAGCACTGAGAATGCCTGTGGGATGGATCTACACGTTCCCCCAGAAAGAGGGAGAGCTGAAAGCAGGGAGACAGGTGATATGGCTTGGCAGTTCCCACCCCTACAAAGATCATCAAACTGAAGCCTGCTCTCTTGAGAGTTTCACAGCCAGCACATCAGTTTGAGCTCGATCTGGATGATCAAGATCAGTGGGGGAAGGGTGTCTGCCATTGTGAAGACAAGTCTAATCTTACCTGTGTAAACAAAAGCCAGAGGAAGCCTACACAGCAGCCAGGCTGAGACCAAGACAGCCCAGAAGCACCCCTGCAGGCAGAAAAGGGACAGACTGCTTCCTCAAGTGGCTCCCTGACCCCTGAATAACCAAAAAAATGCCTCATACAGGAGAGCTGTGGCTAACATCTGGCGGGTACCCTTCTGGGATGAAGCTACCAGAGGAAAGATCAGGCAGCAATCCTCACTGCCGCATAGCCCCTTCAGGTGATTCCCAGGCAAGCAAGGTCTGGAGTGGACCTCCAGAAATCCTACAGCAGAAGGGCCTGACTGTTAGAAGGAAAACTAAAAAACAAAAAGAAATAGCTTCAGTGGATGCCAAAAGACATCCACTCAGAGACCCCATCCAAAGTCACCAACTTCAAAGATCAAAGGTGGATAAATCCACAAAGATGGGAAGAAACCAGCTTAAAAAGGATGAAATCATCAAAGACCAGAATGCCTCTCCTTCTCCAAGGGATCACAACACATCAGAAAGGGAACAAAACAGGAAGGAGAATGAGTCTGATGAATTGACAGAAGCATGCTTCAGAAGGTGGGTAATAACAAACTTCTCTGAGCTAAAGGAACATGCTCTAACCCCATGCAAAGATACTAAAACCCTGAAAAAAGTTTAGACAAAATGCTAACTAGAATAACCAGCTTAGAGAAAAACATAAATGACTTGATGGAGCTGAAAAAACACAGCACGAGAACTTTGTGAAGCATACACAAGTTATAATAGCTGAATTGATCAAGCAGAAGAAAGGATATCAGAGATTGAAGATCAACTCAATGAAATAAAATGAGAAGGCAAGATTAGAGAAAAAAGAATGAAAAGAAATAATGCCTCTAAGAAGTATGGGATTATGTGAAAAGACCTAATTTACACTTTATTGGTGTACCTGAATGTGACAGAGAGAATGAATCCAAGCTGGAAAACACTCTTCAGGATATTATCGAGAAGAACTCCCCCAATATAGCAAGGTAGGCCAACATTAAAATCCAGGAAATACAGAGAACACCACAAAGATACCACTCAAGAAGAGCAACCCCAAGGCACATAATTGTCAGATTCACCAGGGTTGAAATGAAGGAAAAAATGCTAAAGGTAGCCAGAGACAAAAGTTGGATCACCCACAATGGGAAGCCCAAGGGACTCACAGCAGATATCTTGGCAGAAACCCTACAAGCCAGAAGAGAGTGGGAGCCAATATTCAACATCTTTAAAGAAAAGAACTTTCAACCTAGAATTTCATATCCAGCCAAACTAAGCCTTGTAAGTGAAGGATAAATAAAATCCTTTATGGAAAATAAAATGCTGAGAGATTTCATCACCATCAGACCTTCCTCATAAGAGCTCCTGAAGGAAGCACTAAACATGGAAAGGAACAACCAGTACCAGTCACTGCAAAAACATACCAAATGGTAAAGACCGACACAATGAAGAAACTGCATCAATAACAGACAAAACAACCAGCCAGTAACAAAACGGTAGGATCAAATTCACACATAACAATATTAACCTTAAATGTAAATGGGCTAAATGCCCCAATCAAAAGACACAGATTGGCAAATTAGATAAAAAGTCAAACCCATTTGTGTGCTGTATTCAGGAGACCCATCTCATGTGTAAAGATACACACAGACTCAAAATAAAGGGATGGAAGAACATTTACCAAGCAAATCGAGAGAGAGAGAGAAAAAAGCAGGAGTTGCAATCCTAGTCTCTGATAAAATAGACTTTAAACCGACAAAGATCAAAAGAGGCAAAGAAGGGCATTACACAATGATAAAAGGATCAATGCAACAAGAAGAGCTAACTATCCAAAATATATATGCACACAAGACAGGATCACCCAGATAAATAAATCAAGTTTTTAACAACCTACAAAGAGACTTAGATTCCTGCACTAACAGTGGGAGACTTTAACACTCCACTGTCAATATTAGACAGATCAACAAGACAGAAAGTCAACAAGGATATCCAGG
>CAUYQU010028613.1:0-47273 GCA_963574635.1 Cheracebus regulus
AGCTCTTTCAATTTTGATGATAGAGTGGTGATTTTAGATCTTTCCTTACTTCTCATGTGGGCATTTATTGCTACAAATTTTCCTCTAGACACTGCTTTAAATGTGTCCAAGAGATTCTGGTACATTGTGTCTTTGTTCTCATCGGTTTTGAGGAACATCTTTATTTCTGCCTTCATTTCATTGTTTATCTAGTCAACATTCAAGAGCCAGTTGTTCAGTTTCCATGAAGTTGTGCAGTTCTGAGTTAGTTTCTTAATACTGAGTTCTAATTTGATTACAGTGTGGTCTGAGAGACTGTTCATTATGATTTCCGTTCTTTTGGATTTGCTGAGGAGTGATTTACTTCCAGTTATGTGGTCAGTTTTAGAGTAAATGTGATGCGGTACTGAGAAGAATGTATATTCTGTGGATTTGGGGTGGAGAGTTCTCTAAATGTCTGTTAGGTTTGTTTGATCCAGATCTGAATTCAAGTCCTGGATACTTTGTTAATTTTCTCTCTTGTTGATCTGTCTAATATTGACAGTTGAGTGTTAAAGTCTCCCACCATTGTTATGTGGTAGTCTAAGTCTCTTTGTAGGTCATTAAGAACTTGCTTTGTGTATCTGGGTGTTCCTGTATTGGGTGAGTATGTATTTAGGATCATTAGCTCTTCTTGTTGCACTGATGCTTTTACCATTATGTAATGCCCTTCTTTGTCTCTTTTGATCTTTGTTGGTTTAAAGTCTATTTTATCAGAGACTAGGATTGCAACTCCTGCTTTTTTTTTTGCTCTCCATTTGCTTGGTGAATCTTCCTCCATCCCTTTATCTTGAGCCTATGTGTAGCCTTGCATGCGAGATGGGTTTCCTGGGACATTTAGCCCATTTACATTTAAAGTTAATATTGTTATGTGTGAATTTGATCCTGCCATTTTGATGCTAGCTGGTTGTTTTGCCTGTTAGTTGATGCAGTTTCTTCATCGTGTTGATGCTTTTTAACATTTGGTACGTTTTAGGAGTGGCTGGTCCTGGTAGTTCCTTTCTATGTTTAGTGCTTCTTTCAGGAGCTCTTGCAAGGTGGGCCTGATGGTGATGATATCTCTGAGCAATTGCTTGTTCATAAAGGATTTATTTCTCCTTCGCTTATGAAGCTTAGTTTGACCGGATATGAAATTCTAGGTTGAAAGTTCTTTTCTTTAAGGATGTTGAATGTTGGCCCCAACTCTCTTCTGGCCTGTAGGGTTTCTGCTGAGAGATCCGTTGTGAGTCTGATGGGCTTCCCTTTGTGGGTAACCCGACCCTTCTCTCTGGCTGCCCTTAGCATTTTTTCCTTCATTTCAACCCTGGTGAATCTGATGATTATGTGCCTTGGGGTTGCTCTTCTTGAGGAATATCTTTGTGGTGTTTTCTGTATTTCCTGGACTTAAATGTTGGCCTGCCTTGCTAGTTGGGTAAGTTCTCCTGGATAATACCTGAAGAGTGTTTTCCAGCTTGAATTCATTCTCTCCATCACATTCAGGTACACCTATCAAACGTAGATTAGGTCTTTTCACATAATCCCATATTTCTTGGAGGCTTTGTTCGTTTCTTTTTACTCTTTTTTCTCTAATCTTGACTTCTCATTTTATTTCATTAGTTGATCTTCAGTCTCTGATATCCTTTCTTCTGTTCGGTTGATTTGGCTATTGAAACTTGTGTATGCTTCACAAAGTTCTCGTGTTGTGTTTTTCAGCTCCATCAATTCATTTATGATCCTCTCAAAGCTGTTTAGTCTTGTTAGCATTTCATCAAACCTTTTCTCAAGGTTCTTAGTTTCTTTGCATTGGATTAGAACATGTTCTTTTAGCTCAGAGAAGTTTGTTATTACCCACTTTCTGAAGCCTGTTTCTGTCCGTTCATCAGACTCATTCTCCATGCAGCCTTGTTCTCCTGCTGGTGAGGAGTTCTGATCCCTTGGAGGAGGAGAGGCATTCTGGTTTTGGGTGTCTTAATTCTTTTTGCACTGGTTTCTTCTCATCTTTGTGGATTTATCTACCTGTGGTCTTTGTGGTTGGTGACTTTCATTTGGGGTCTCTGAGTGGACATTCTTTTTGTTGATGATGAAGTCATTTCTTTCTGTTTTTTAGTCTTCCTTCTATCAGTCAGGCTCCCTGCTATAGGTCCGCTGGAGGTCCACTCCAGATTCTGCTTGCCTGGGGATCACCTGTGGAGGCTGCAGAACAGTAAGGGTTGCTGCTGGTTTCTTCTTTTCTTCTCTTTGTCCCAGAAGGATACCCACCAGATGTCAGCCTGAGCTCTCCTTTATGAGGTGTCTCTTTGCATATACTCGGTTCAGGGAGCTGCTTGAGGAGACAGTCTGTCCCTTATAGGAGCTAAAGCGCTGAGCTGTGAGCTCCATTGTTCCATTCAGAGCTGCTGGGCAGGTACGTTTAAGTCTGCTGCAGTGGAACTCATAACTGCCTTTTTTCCCCAGGTGCTCTGTCCTGAGAAGGTCAGCCTTTATGTATAAGTTCCTGTCATGCTGCTGTCTTTTTTCAGAGATGCCTTGCCCAGTGAGGAGGTAGCCTAGTCACAGTCTGCCCCCAGAGGTGTTGCTGAGCTGCCATGGGCTTTGCCCAGTAGGTCTGTGAACTTCCTTGCAGTTTTGTTTATGGAGGCATAGTTAGAACTGCCTCAGTAATGGCAGACTGCCTCGGTAATGATGGATTGCCTCGGTAATGGTAGATTGCCTCGGTAATGGCGGATGCCCTTCCCCCTACTATGCTGCACCGTCCCAAGTCCAGCTGTGCTTGCTGTGAAATTCTCAATCCAGAGCATTTCAGATTGCTGGTCTTTGTTGGGGTGGGAGCCACTGAGTCAGATCACCTGTCTCCCTTTTTCAGCCCCCCCCTTTTTTTTTTCAGTTGAATGGGAAACTCTGTCTCCCAGGTGTTTCAGGAGCCAGTTGAAATGGCTGCCCAGATTTCTGTAAGATTTTGTGTGGAGACCCACTTCGCCACCTGAAACAGCCGTGCTGGAGACTTGTGGCACTTTTCTGTCCAGGAATCTCCTGGTTTGTGGGCAGTAAAAACTCATTTGGAAATGCAGTGATCACTCACCCTTTGCGTTCTTGCTGGGAACTGCACTCCAGAGCTGTTCCTATTCGGCCATCTTGGATCGTCTCTGGTCACCCATTTTTTTCATTCAATTATTTGTTTTCTTTCTGTAGAGTTGTTTGAGTTCCTTATAAATATCATATCTATTTCAGATATTAGCCTCTGATTAGATGTATGGCTTACAATATTTTCTCCCAATTCACAAATTGTCTCTGCACTCTGTTGTTTACTTTGTTCTGCAGAAGTTTTTAATTTTGATGTAATCCTATTTGTCTAATTTTGCCCTTGTTGCCTATACTTTGGGGATCAAATATAAAAAATCATTGCCCAGATCAGTGTCATGTAGTTTTCCCCCTATCTTTTCTCCTAGTAATTTTGCAGTTTCAGATAAGTTTAACTCTTTAGTCCATTTTGAGTTGATTTTTGCATATGGTGTAAGGTAAGCATGCAGTTTTGTTCTTCTGTATATAGTTTTCCCATCACCACTTATTGAAGATTGTCTTTTTCTCATTGTGTATTCCTGGCATCTTTGTCAAAAATCAGTTGACTCTATATGTGTGGTTTATTTCTGAGCTCTCTATTCTGTTCCATTGGTCGATAAATCTATTTGTATGCTGGGACCATGCTGTTTTTCCTTTTTACTCATGATAGCTTGGAGTATTCAGGATTTTTTGTGGTTCTGTATGAAATTTGTAATTTGTTTTTTCTATTCCAGTGAAAAATGATTTTGGAATTTTGCTAGGGAATACATTGAATCTGTAGATCACTTTAGTTGTATGGACATTTTAACAATATTAATTCTTCCAGTCTGTGAACAGATATGTGAAAAAATGTTTAATATCACCAATCATTAGGGAAATGCAAATTAAACCACAATAAGATAGCACATGTCAGAATAACTATTATCAAAAAGACAAAAGATGACAAGTAATGGGGAGGATATGGAGAAAAGGGAACCCTTGTACACTGTTCGTGGGAATCGGAATTAGTACAGCCATTGTGGAAAACTATATGGAGGATCCTAGAACAACTAAAAATAGAATTACTGTATGATCCAGTAATCCCACTTCTGGATTTGAAATCAGTATGTACCCAAAAGATTTGAAATTGAAATGGCAAAGGGATGTCTGCATGCCCATGTTCACTGCAGCATTATTTACAATTGCCAAGTCATGGAATTAACCTAAATGTTCAACAACACATGAATGGATAAAGAAAATGTGGTACATACACATAATGCAATACTATTCAACCTTTAAAAAGAAAGACTTCTTGCCATTTGTGACAACATGGTTGGAATTGGGGAATATTATACTCATTTAAATAAGCCAGGCACAGAAAGAAAATACCACATGTTCTCACTTATACGTGGAATCTAAAACAATAGAACTGAAAGAAGAGAGTAGAATGGTGGTTACCAAAAGCTGGGAGGAGAAGAGGGGGAGATGGTCGTCAAAGGGTACAAAGCCTCAACTAGATAGAAGAAATATTGTCTTTTATTTTTAGAAATATTGTACTGTATAATGAATATAATAATAATGTACATTTCAAAATTGCTGACAGAGTAAATTTAAATGTTCTCACCACACAAAAATGATAAGTATTTGAAGTGGTGGATATGTTAATTAGTGTTATTTAATTATACCACATTAAATTCATAAATCATGACATCACTTTGTACCTCATAAATACATACAATAATAATTTGTCAATTTACAACTAAAAATAAAAGTTAGAAAAAAGAATAACATGAGCAGAGTCTTGGGAGGAGGGAAACAAGGAAATCCGTGTAGAGCTGACAGGAATATTTGTTTAGCCAAAGCTTTGGAGGTATACAGGAAATCAGAAAAAATAAGGCTAGAAGAAAATAAGTGGGAAATTGCTAGAATGGTTGCCTCAGAGACAGGGAGTAAAGGAATAGATGAACTTCTTTTAACTTTGTATGTTTTCATATTATTTTAATTTCTTACTTTTCTTTATTTAATAAGTGGAGTCATGTTATGGAAATTTGAATGCCAAGACTGGATTTTTTTTTTTTCCATTTGGTTGTAAGAGAACCACCAAAGCAGAAGGGTCTATGGTGACAGTTGTGCTCTGGGGAGGTATTTTTAAAAGAACTTTTTGGAGTATATTGGAGATGAGATGCCTGGAGAGCAAGTAAGTGGTTTAGGAAATGTAATAGACCAGGGTGGGAGTAATTGGAAACAAAGCAGGGGAGAGAAACACAGGGAGATAGAGTGGAGGGAGCCCATTGCAGGTCTTCTTGGCATGAGGGAAGGCTCTGCTTCCCTCTATTCCCAGCTTTCTCAGTGTTCCTGGCACTTAGATGCTAATTATGCAGTTATAGACACAAGAAGGAGAACTGGGGAGCTGGTGCTTCCCTGGGGTGCTGCTTCAAACCTTGAGTCATTTCCTTAAGTTTGTTTTACTGTTGCTCAAAGAGTTGCTCTCAACACCAAAAGCTACTGTTTGTAAAGGCTTAATATACCCAATACTCCAATAGGTTTAAAAGAAAAGCTCAAG
Organism: Cheracebus regulus; assembly: GCA_963574635.1. Classification (NCBI taxonomy): domain Eukaryota; kingdom Metazoa; phylum Chordata; class Mammalia; order Primates; family Pitheciidae; genus Cheracebus; species Cheracebus regulus. The sequence continues at coordinate 5,597 of CAUYQU010028613.1, forward strand.
GCGAAGTTGATAGAGGCAAAACTCACTCATAAAGCAACCAGGGAAGAAGAATAAAAAGTCGCATTGTTTCTCAAGTTCTTTCCAGCTTGCTTTGTTGTAGGACTTAGGCACAAATGCCTACCTCTGCTTTTCAGGTCTCTCATGATCCATCTCATCCTCTCTTTTGGAACTGACCACACTTTCATCTTTGCATTTCCTCATAAATGCAATTAAAGAACAATCAGTAAATGGACCATTGACTTCTCTATAGCTCTGTGATCCATCACACTTCTGCAGAGCACAGTACTGAGGAAACAGTTATCTAGGTTTATTTCAGGTGCTACATCAGAGAAATGCATCTTTGTATCCTTTCCATTTGAAGGATCTATAGATTGGATGAAATGAATAAATGATACCTGACAAAGAAGGGGTTGTAGGGGGAGAGAGAGAGAGAGAATGCACGCTTGAGAGTGAGTGAGTGCACAGATCTCTGCTTTCTGGTATGAATATTTGTTTTATTTAGTAGTCTTTGTGATGTGATCCCATAAGATCTTCAACTTGAAGTTACCATCTATGAGTACCTCAGGAGCTTTTAATCTGGTGGTAGAGATAAACAGGTAGATGAAGCTGTAATCTACCTAATCTTAATTTTAATCTGGTGGGAGATTGTAATTTTAATCTGGTGGTTTTTAATCTGGTGGAAAAGATAAACAGGTAGATAGAGCTGTAAACAGGTAGATAGAACTATTATTCAGTGTAATAAATGAACGAGAAAAGGGCCTGGATAGTTGAGGGTTTCTGCAAAACAGTTTTCCATTCAGTCATCAATTCTAGACTCTTTAGAGAAAAGGATATGATCAGAACAAAAAACACAGATTCTAAGTTTGTAGAGGATTCAAACTAGAAGGATACAAAGATGCATTTCTCTGATGTAGCATAGCTAAAAGACAGAAAGTATCTTGGTAAAATGCATACCTATTCCCCATGGAAATTAAAATTACCAAGGTGACAGCTGGGATGGGCATATAGAGGAAGCCCATGGCTTTGGTATCCAAGTAGGCAGTGATGGCAGGGAAATGACTAGAAGGGAGTCTGCCAAGGACAGTGAAGAGTAGAGGATAGAGGAAGAGATAGCTAGGTGGAATGAATCTGAAAGGGAAAAAGAGTTGCTTGTATTGTGTTAACTTGCTTGTTTGTATTTTCAGCAACACAAATGAGTGTTTTTCTAGAATCACCAAGAGGAAACAGAACCCAGACCAACATTTCCATCTTCCCGTCTAGTTGTAGGGGGAATCATATGCCCATTTTTCTCAGTTTGCCCTGAGGTTGGGGAAAAAGTCTTTTTTCTTTCTTTCTTTTCTTTCTTTCTTTCTTTTTCTTTTTCTTTCTTTCTTTTTCTTTCTTTCATTTTCTTTCTTTGTTTCTCTCTTTCCTTCCTTCCTTCCTTTCTTCCTTCCTTCCTTCTTTCTTTCCTTCTTTCTTTCTTTCGAGATGGACTCTCACTCTGTCACCCAGGCTGGAGTGCAATGGCGTGATCTCAGCCCACTGCAACCTCAGCCTCCTGGGTTCAAGGGATTCTCCTGCCTTAGACTCCCAAGTAGCTGGAATTACAGGTGTCCACCACCATACCTGGCTAAGTTTTGTATTTTTAGTAGAGACGGGGTTTTGCCATGTTGGCCACGATGGTCTCGAACTCCTGACCTCAGGAGGAGTGATTCACCCATTTTGCCCTCCAAAAGTGCTGGGATTATAGGCATGAGCCACTATGCCCAGCCTAAAATGCTCTATTTATATTCAGTTGTGTCTATAAACTAGGTTAAGTATTGCCAAGAAAACGAATTCTTCAAATAGGAGGGATACCTTCAAACCTCCATTCAAACACTTCTGGGGGCCCAGCACAATAGCTCTTGCCTGTAATCCCAGCAATTTTGGAGGCCAAGGCATGGTAGTACATTCAGTCCCAGCCACTTGGGAGGCTGAGGTGGCAGGATCATTTGAGCCCTGAAGGCAGAGATTGCAGTGAGCCGAGATCATGCCACTGCCCTCCAGCCTGGGGGACAAAGTGAGACCTTGTCTAAAAAAAAAAAAAAAAAGAAAGAAAAGAAAATTTCTGGGGAGAGGGCACTCATGTCAGACCTGGTAGCGAACCCTAACCTAACAATCATAGAAGACAAATTCCCCAATTGATTAACTTGTAGGCAACAGAAAAGTTAACTATGGTTACGGGCATGGGAACCCTATCTATTGGCTCTAGGATAAAAGATTACAAATACTAAGCCTGAGTCAAAACACAGATAATTTTTATTTTATTGAACATTGCATCCCCAAATTACTTTGCCAGTGGATTATTTTGAGCTCAGGTTGCATTTCCCCATATATAAGTAGGTTGGATTCCCCAGGGAGCAAAGTCTGAGCTGGATGTTTATTAGGGAGTGCCCCTGGAACCAACACCTGTGGAAATGAGAGGACAGGAGCAGGACTTAGAGGAAGGAGGAGATAAGCTGTATTGCAACTTCGCCAGCTGACAACAGCCTCAGTTGACCTAACAAGGGGTACTGGAGCTGGGCAGGTCTTTCACAGTTCTCCTAGGTTTCATGACAAAATATATACTGCATTTCTACTTTGGATGCCAAGAGCTCAAGCCCTGTCAGGGAACAGAAGGTCCCTCTCTTTCTCTCTCTTTCTCTGTTTCTATCTCTCCTCCACACAAACATGCATGCGTGCACATGCGCACATGCGTGCACACACACACACACACACACACACAGCCTTGCACAAACTTTGGAAATAAAACATTTTTCTTTCACCAATCATGTATATACTCTGAAACACATGCCGTACTGTGCTATTTTAGATGAGGTGGAGAACATAAGACATTCTACTACAGGAGAATAAAGCATAAAGAACTATCCTTCAGTAAAGAAGCAGTGGCTCCTATTAATCCATTTAATAAAAGTTCGTTGAATTTAAACTAGGTGCCAGACATTGTACAAGGTGTTGGAGATTAGAAGGTAAATGAGACCCAGTACCTGTGGCAGTGGCTCACAATCTCAAAGAGCACCTATGGTGCACCTATATATACAGGGCACCCTGGGACATGGAAAGTGGATGCCAACTATTCCCCGATAGGTTTAGGAAAACCTGTCTGAAAGAGGTGGTAGTTGAACAACATCTTCAAAGAGTAATCATATATATATGGCAGAATTAATAGGGGAGGGAAGTAAAAAGGCCTATGGAATCTTCTTTACTTCCCTTTGAGGCCTAGGGAACTTCTCAAGCAAATGTGTGGAGGTATAGGACACACAGAGGGTCTGTGATGTTGCAAAAGCATTTGATTTAGCTGGATTGTAGGGCTTGTGTGGATAGGATGGTGTTTAGCAAGCAACAAAGCTAAAGAGAGACCAGTTGATGAGAAGCTTAAAAGCCATGCTTTTGAATTTAGAACTTGATTTTCTTGGCAGTGGGGAGCCGTTCTGGCTTTTTAACAGAAAAGAAGTATGGCCATATTTCTGTAATAGAAAGAGCACTGATAGCAATGTGCAGAGTAAATTGGATACTGGAGGGAAGGTAGATAGGACGTTGTAACAGCAGTCAAGCTAAGTAATTATAAAGACTTCGACCAAGCCAGGCACGATAGGGATTGAAAAGATGAGACAAGTATTTGAGATATGTAGTGAAGAGAACTGATTAGAACGGGGGTAAGATGAATAATCTAGGATTACTCTCAGGTTTCTGAGTGGATATAAATGCCATTTTCCAAGAAAAATAGGTTTGGAGGGAGGATTGATTGGTTAAACTGTGCATATGTTAAGAATGAGCATGAGATGGGAATGTCTGTGCTAGCAAATGTATAGCTTTAGTGCTGAAAGCAAAGGCTTAATTAGAAAAATGAATGTGTAATTGACTATTGTAGCCATAAGAGTAGATAAGGGGGTCCAAGGCTTGAAATTGCCTCAGTTATAGTTTCATTTCATAAGGAGAGGGGTAGCCAGGAAAAGAGGACCAAAGGTGGAATGCTTATTAAGGAGCCCCAATATTGACAGAGTAGGGTGAGGCAGAAGATCCCACAAAGGAAAACTGTGAAAGGCAAAAGAGAGTTGGTAGAGAGAGAGCATGATCTCAGAAGCCAAGCTCAAGGTTGAGTTTCAAGGAGATGGATGTGGTTCACAGTACTGGACATTGCAGAGTGGTCAAGTAGGATGAGAACTTCAAAGAATCTGTTGGACATGGGTGGAAAGTGATCAGTGACCTTTGCCAAGGCATTCTCAGAGAGTGTAGGGGCAGGCAGAAAGCTCACTGTACCAGACCGAAGAGTAGGAGGTGAAGAAATGGAGACAGAAATGGTCACACAGATCATTGGAGATGAAGGAATTTTGAGGCTAGAGTTGTAAAATGGAGTTCCTTTGGAGGTGATGAAGCCATTCAAGATATTGGCAGGAAATGAGGTGGGTAGGAAAACTGTGAGCCAGGAGCCTAGGTTGGCTGGGGGTACTGGGTGCTTTTTTCACTCTTTGAGCCTATATACACAGAGTGGCCTTCAGTTACATCATTGGAGAGAGTGGGTAGTAGGACCAAATGGGTACAAATCTCAAAGGAGGAATAGATTTTGATTCTGAAATGGTATCCTGGAACCAGAAGAAGGCCAACACTGTCTCTGGCCCCTCTGATATTTACATTGTGGGAGAATAAACATCCTCCACTTGATAGGGCTTCAGAGAAGGCAGTGTCTTTGAGGGGAAAGTGAGATGTCAGTGAAGGAAAAAGGCTGAAGGAAAATTCAGTGAAAATGTGGCATATGTGGGAGAGTTAAACTGCAATGGAATGAGGGTTCCAGAGAGCAGAGTGAGACAGGTTCTCAGGGAGGCTAGCAGTTGAAGGAGGAACGGGTGGGAAGAGACAGAGGTCGGGCAAGGAAGTAGAGAATAATATATGAGATGACAGTTGCCTGGAGGGTCTTGCATTTTGTGGGTGGCCAAAGATGACAGGATAAAAGTCATGGTAAGATTGATTATCCTTGAGGGTACAGGCCTGGTAAGTGCAGCAGATCTAGTCTCTTATTGGTTTTTTAATGATATGCTTCTGAGAATTCCCTTTGAAATGAACTCTTCCTGGATGATGTGGTAGAATGGGGGTGGAGGACATCAGCTGGCTTCTGGAATATTCCACTCCCATTGAAATCACAGCATCCTGTGGAAGTTAGACCAAGGTCCTGCACGGAAAGGCTTGGGAAGAGGTTGGAAATTCTCTCTCCAGTAGACTTTTCCCCACATTTTCTGGGGGGCTGTTGGCATGGTCCTCACATGCTCATCTCTTGATAACCCAGTTTGGCTCTGGTAGCTGCAGCAGCTCTCCTAGGGATGGGGGCACTGACTTGGAGGCTGTTCCTGAAACAGTGGCAACAGCTTTGTGGCTTCAAGATATGGGTCATTCCTAAGTCAGATGTTTATAAAATTGGTGTTGTATTTCCTAAATTCTAAGTTCCTAAATATGTCTTCACTATTCAGAGACCTCCTCTGATCCCAGTCTGGAGGTATTCCTCAAACAAGAGGAATAGAATTAGATCAAGGAGATTCTTTTTCTGGTCTGTTTGATTTGGGTCAAACAGAGCTGAGAATGCTGAAACCTCTTATCTGACAATGTTAACTGTTACTTCCCTCTGACCATAATGTAATCAGACTTCATCCTGTGATGAGAGACAATAATTATGCTGAGTAACAGCATCTGCCTTCACCCTGGAGTTTGAGAATTCCATCAGCACTTCATTTTTCAAATTTGATTTTCTGGGATTTACACCAACAAAGATGAAAATGGTTTCTGTCAGTGCACTCAGTAGGGAATGTATTTTGGAAACACGATAGACGAACTCTGCCTTTGTTGGTAGCAAAATGCATGATCTTTATAAAACATCTATCAATTGCTCTGACAACCCAAACCAGAATTTAGCACTCTGCTCCTATGACAGTTAGGTTTAGCTGGTTTTTGTGTTTATGATCATGTTATCAATATTTATTATAACCAGTATGTGTGTGTGAGGGAGAATGAGTGTGACTGAAAAGGCACCTTGGAAGCAAGAAGCCTTTCTTGCTTCATATGTGCGTATGTGGAGTTTGTCTTTTGATTAGAACCTCAGTCATTGCTTGAAAAACCCTTTGTCACCCGTTTCACTGCCTTTTAACTTCCCTCCAGCCGAAAGCTTTGCTCAGAAATAGTTCCGCACCCGCTGTGACTGCATTTCAGTCTGATTTGACTCCTCACTTTGATTCCCTAATTTCTAGTTATACAACACAGGCTGAAGCTGTGCTTCAGCGAATCTGCTGAGTTCTTAGCTTTTGGTTATTCTACTTCATTTTAGTGAGCAGAGGTTTTCTGGAGATTCCACAACCATCCATTCTCCAAACATCTTGGGCCTCCAGACACCTTGAATTGTGTGTTCTGATGGGCACTGTTCTGACGCCGATAGGCTGTGTGCTCTGGTTGGAGCTGCCAGATTTATTAAACAAAAATAGAGGACCGTCAGTTTAATCTGAATTTCAGATAAAAAATTAATTTTATTTTTTCCTGTAAGTGGGTCCTATACAATATTTGAGACACACTTATACCAAAAAATTATTCATCAATTATCTGAAATTCAAATTGAACTTGGAATCCTGTCTTTTTACCTTTAGCCCTCCTCCTGGCCCTTTTCTTTTGTGATGTTGCCATGGTAAAGGGATTCATAGTTAGTCTCTAAGAAACTGCTCCAGAAGAGGAATAGGGAGGTCTATGTGGATTCATTAGCATGCATAGCCTCTGCAGGGCTTTTATTTATTTATTTAGAGATGAAGTCTCACTCTGTTACCCAGGCTGGAGTGCAATGGTGTGATCTTGGCTCACTGCAACCTTCGCCTCCAGGTTCAAGCTATTCTCTTGCCTCAGCCTCCTGAGTAGCTGGGACTACAGATGTGTACCACCACACCTGGCTTATTTTTGTATTTCTAGTAGAGATGGGGGTTTCACCATGTTGGCCAGGCTGATCTCGAACTCCTGACCTCAGGTGATCTGCCTTCCTTGGCCTCCCAAAGTGCTAAAATTACAGGCATGAGCCCAGCTGGCTTGTTATTTTGTTTTTGTTTTTTTGTGGGGATGGGATATGGGGGGAGTTGACCTTCATGTCATATTAGCACCAGACATGGCAGGTTTCTACTCTTTGTTCCTCATCCATTTCCCTTCACAGACTGGCAGAATTCCAGGTTTTGGAACCAAGAGGGAGACAGGGCTGTTACAGTACATAGCATTTCTCAAACTTTTGCCTCAGAATGGCTGTCCACATCTCAGGATGCTTAGGCTGTGTAAAACACTGTAGGAAAACCTGCCATGCAGTATTACCCTTGAACGTTTTGTTGCTACATGTACAGTCCTCCTGGTGCTACTGTATCCACCTATTTATTCTTCATATTTATTGCCAATGCCTAGTACTGGCTGAAACCATGGCATGATAAACTCTGTATCTTGTGAGTATGTTTCTAGAGCCTAGTCATTTGTATATGGTTATTTTTGGAAATAAGTTTTATAACAAAGACTTTCATCACTGATGTGGCCTGTTCTGTTGGAAGCTTTTCAGATGCCCAGAAATAGTCTGTACTTAGTTTCCTAAAGCTGACAAGCTGAAATATAAGTATTATATATCTATTTTCTGTCGCAGTGCCCCCCACACTCTAACTTGACCAACCATGCAATCAAGCTAGCCTAAGAGTGTTGATGAGCTTCTTAGTGCAGCCAGACAGAGCTCAGTTCTGTGCATGGTGTCAAATGCTTTTGTGAAGTTAACAGATACAAAAAAGAGATAGTAATATTTCACACTGTAGTTTTCCCATCTTCACTGCATGATGAACATCAACTCAAGGCTACTCTGAGGTTTTGGATGATGGGGTTTTCTTCTCCAGTTGTGCCATTGAGATATGTTTTACCTGTCTCTTTTTAGGAGCTTTATTTCTCAGGAAGTTAAGCATTTACCATTTGAATGATTGGAGTGACATTTTGCAGCATACGAATGACCTCACCCACAAAAGCTCAATGAGTGTCAGACAATGGTCATTCCAAGAACTGCCATGGAACGGTTATGTCACCCTTTCAGGTCTTATTAACAAACAGTGGTCTAATTGACGCATAAAAACTATCTGGATTTTGAATGTATACGTGACATCTTTTTCTTTTTCTTTCAGTAGAAATTTATATTAGTAATCATAAGCTAATGCCCAGCATATTCTTTTTATAAGACTGTAGTATAGTACTTCGTATTTCAAGTTCTATGTTGCTCAATCATTTTCCCCATATCAAAGTAAAACTCTCAGTAAAATATATCATCTCAGTATTTTAAAATCCACTGATAGGACATGAAAAGAGCTGTTGAACCTTTTTTTAACCATTAGCCTGCAGTTCTCATCACTTAACTCAGATATAATAACACACAGTAACGCTAAATTGCTTTAGTCCCAGCTGTGCAAACATATGTGTGTGTGCATACTTTCATGTACACACACTGCAGAGCTCACACAGTCCATGCAGCACACACATACAGACACAGGACACACATGTGCACACACTAGCTCTTTCATCTTAGCATGCTTTTCTAGTACAACTAGTAAATCTCACAGTGCTGTTTTCAGTCTGTACTAAATTAAATGAATGTCCTGTCACACGTAGTGCTCCAGAACTATCTAAAAGGTTGATTTACTGTGTCATAGGTTAATTTTCCATTTTTAATTTCATCAAGTCTAGCAACTACTGGGGTACTGAGCTCCAGCATTTATCTTGCCCTTTATGATCTCAGTAAATTCCTTTGACCCACTTTGTTCTGTAAACATAAGCAGGACCAGAAAGCATTTGTTATGTATGACATAATGGAAAAGTGATGTTCTGCCTAATGTGGTATTTTTGTGATTTTTCTACAAAGGCTCAAGATATTGTTTTGATAATGTCCTGTGAGGAGATAGGCAGGATTTGGCAGTCTGTTGTTCTCTCTGAACGCATCAGGCTCTGTTAAACTGATTATGTTAGCTTTTATATACAGTAGATGGGCTCTTCTAAATTTTTTTTGAGAAGTAAAAACCTAATTGATTATCATATTCATTTCATAACTTCACTGCTCATTACTCCTCACCACTTTAATTACATGTGCAGTGTGAAATAATCAATTCCTGCCATTAGCAAATAGAACCCACAGGACCTCATTATTCGCAAACTCGTTGCTTCGGCGTTCAGTTAGCCATTTTTGTGGAATAGTTTTGTTTTATGGAAGATTGACACCAGGTTTAAGATCCCATTTTTCACCAAGTGGAGGGAGGCAGGAGATGACAGTGCCGTAGGTGGTGGCTGATGTGTCCAAGGAGAGGGATTTCCTACAATCTTTGTTATCCTCTGTCAATAATTTGAATCTGCCAAAGGTTCAAATGCAAAGTAGTCATCTGATTCCACTGCAACCATTTTTGGGTGTCTCCGTAACACATTCTGCTTTCCATCTTTCCCTAATGCCTAATAGTAAAAGCTTATGGTAGGAGCTGGGGATACTCTGCCCAAAATATCCTTTTTCTCCCCTCAGCTTGAAATTGCCTGAGTTATAGTGTCATTTGGATAAAGGAGATAACCTTAAAAAGGTTAAGCTAGGCATAGGCATCATTCACCTTAGTGTGTTTCATTGGTTACCTCCTTTTTAGCTGTGATGAATGACATACTTGGGTGGGTACTTCAGTACAGTACAGATGCCTGTTTTCTAGAGGCCTGGAGACCAGGAGCATCAGCCAGAGGAAGAAGGATAGGAGCACAGTGTGGGAGGAAGGGGAATGAATTTTGCTACTCTGAACTGTTGCTCCTCTTACCTTCCTCTGCTCCCAGGGCCCCTCCAACTGTCATTTAAGTGAGAGTTAACTCCAGCTATTTTAGAGGTCAAGAAAGAGCAGGAAAAGGGTGAGGGGGACCAACCATAGTCAGCTGGCTTTCTGGTAATAGGAAATCTAGGGAGTGTATCATTAAGGCAGACCCAAGATTTGACATGTACAGCCACTATAAGAATTTCCTTTTCTTTTTTTAAAAGCTATACTTTAAGTTCTGGAGTACATGTGCAGGTTTGTTACACAAGTGTACATGTGCCATGGTGGTGTGCTGCACTCATCAACCTGTCATCTACATTAGATATTTCTCCTAATGCTATCCCTCTCCCTGCCCTGCACTCCCCAACAGGCCCGGTGTGTGATGTTCCCCTCCCTGTGTCCATAAGTTCTCACTGTTCAACTCCTACCTATGAGTGAGAATTTTCTAAGATTTTTCTCTGTTGCATGTGGCAATGCATCCATAAAGCTTAGCAAGAAAGATATCATAGAAATTTTAATTTTTAATTTCACAAGTAATACTTGCACATGTTTTCCTTTTAAAAAATGAAAACCTTACAAGTAACATTAAATTTTCTTTGACAACTCACTCTAGTCTCCCAGGCTTCTCCTACTTTCCCAGTAATAACCATGGATATGAGATCATTTCCCAGTAATAACTGTGGGTATGATTTATTTATTCATACATAAATAATATATACATTACTTTAAAAATATATAAAAAGTATAACTATTTTATCTATATTTATATAATATAAATAATATATATTAGATATTTTATAATAGATACAATATTATACAATATTTTTTATATATAAGATAAATGATTATATATTTCTAACATGGATTTACTATATAAATCTATATCTGTTTAGCATATATAATGTATAGTTTTTTCTTTGTATATATTCATAGAAACATATAAAATTATTTTATGTGGCTGTAATTATATTTTTTCATAAATTTACTTATTCAAGATTCAGTAAATAGGTAAAGGTCTGCTCTGTACCAGAGCTCTTCGTCCACATGACACTTACATTGTAATAAACACAGATTGCATATCTCTTTCCCCAAATGCTTGAAACCATAAGTGTTTCAGATTTTGGAATATTTGCATTATACTTACTGGTTGACTACTCCTAGTTTGAAAATCCAAAATCCACAACGCTCCAATGAGAATTTCTGTTGAGCATCATGTGGGTGCTCAACACATTTCAAGTTCTGGAGCATTGTGGATTTTGGATTTTCAGATTAGGGATGCTCAACCTGTACTATTATTCTGAAATTACTTTTTTTCCCCCCACTCAATATGTCTTGGAGTTTTATCTATTTTCATACATGTAGTCCATCTCAGTGATTTTAATAATGCCTAAGTATGGTATCTCACAGTTGATTTAGATAGTCTCATACTGCTGGGATTATTGTCTTGGAATTTGACCTAGCCTTCTTCTGCTCTGCTGAGTGTTTCTCCAGAGTTGGCCAGCAGGGGAAAGGGTCCCTGGCAGCTTTTCCTTCCCTCTCTCTATCGTGGGAGGGATGGAGAAACCACATCTCCTATATGACTTTGTGATGACATGTTAGTTGTATTCCGGGTTGTCACACCAGATGTGCTGTATAAGAGAAATGTTTGAGATGGCTGGTCAGGAAAAATGTCTTTTTCTGTTAAGATAATGCATGAAAGATTTAATGATAAGAATCAAAATAGGAGTGGTAACAAGGAGAGTCTAAATGGAAGAGAGTTGTGGGCAGGGGACTTGTGAAGGGGTGGCAGTAGACCGGGAGGAATGCAGCTGGACCACAACAGCACGGTGATGATTGTACCCAAGGAGAGTGCAGACAGGCCAGGTTCCCGTGGGTACACATCAAACACCAGAGGAAGGTCTGTTTTGGCGTCAACTCCTGTTTCTCACTTTCCAATATGGTTCCTATCCATGATGTTTATGATCCAGTTTTCTTTTTAACTCCTCCTGAACTATGAAAGCCTACATTCCTGTTTCTAGACATTCGGGTTTGATAAAAATGTGAAAAAGCCTTTCTGTCTGAACAAACAGAATGAGGCTTACAAGAAGATCCTCAAGTATGGGATGAAATCCAGTCCTCACAATTGAAATGTTTTCCTTACCTCATTCTGATTCACATGAATTTAATGTGCATTATATATAAAAGTTTTTTCATATAGTTTAAAAAAAAATAGTAGGTTTCATAGTTTTCTTTTTCCAGTTGAGGTTTCAGAGCACTGACTTTATTATAGGTCTGCTTGATCACAATTTAATGTAAAAACACATTACTTAAGCCTTCCTTTGGTTTGTTCGCTTTAATCATCACTGAAAACAACACTGGTCCTTCTATCATTAATCAAATTTTGATGCACAAACTAGTGTTATATTATTTTCCATTTGTCCATCCATTCATCTAACCTGAAAATGATTAAACCAAATAGTAGGGAAAATCATCTCTAGGAAAAAAAAAAAAATTAGCCTTGAGTTTGAACGATTACTTTTGGAAATTTCATCCAAGTAGTTTTATAAATGAGATAATTAAAGATGTGTCATTACATCATTTTTTTCTATATGACTGTTATATACAGCTTCTATATATGTTTGTTAGCAAGGAAAATATTAGTGGGCTTACTAAAGTTTGAGTAATTTTATTTCTTTGTATTACAAGGTTATTCCAAAGAATGCAAAAATTGAATCTTACACATTTTATGCACATGTGTGTATATGTAACTAATAGACATGGAGAGAACTCATTTGCATTCTTTTCCAATTCTGGGCCCTATGTTAAAGAGGTTTTTTCTGACCGTTCGATCTCACATGTCCTCCTTGGTGCTTAAATGCTGATGGACGCTGGATGGGTAATGCTAGGTTACAGTTGGTACCAGGGAGGTAAAGGACAGAGATTGTTCTTTATTTGAGCCATTTAACTTCCTAAAGAAAAGAGAAACACAACACCAATAGCAATAATACTGTTCTTAAAATCTTCAGCTTTTCACAAGTCACATGCCTAGATCTAGACACCCATTTTATAAATGCTACTGTCAGAGGAGGATCCCGATCTTATGAAGACTAAAGCTTATGCAGTTTGAGGGATCCTCTTTTAAGAAAAATAACATAAAATTATGAATTCAAAAGTAGATATAAAGTTGGGTACTTATGTAAATAATGATAAATCAATCACAGCAAATTACAAATTGGAAAAAACTAACAAATAACTAAATCCAGACAAAAAAATTAATTAACTGCTTGATACATCTCCATAACACCTTTTCTCAACATTTTTGTGTTGCCAAATCTTTGGTCACCACTTTATATAAAATTTTTTTGGTAACATTATTTTCCATAGAGAGGGTAGAAAAATTACTCAGATTTTCTAGTGTGGTTGGCCAAAAGTTGTTTAGAAACCCACACATTCAAACCTTGTTACTGTTCCAGTATGAGAATACTAGAGTTACAGGGTGCCACAGGGCATATTCATATCAAAACAGACCTCGAGACCTATCATGTAGCAATGCCAGGTGAGATGGCACAGTGGGTGGAAAATGTACCACTAGCAGTGACTTAAGCATGAACAGAAGCAACTAAGAACTATGCAGATATAGCACCCCAGGCCCAGATTAAATGCTCCCCGTAGCCAGATCCTAAAACTGCCCATAGTCACTCAGCATTCCATACTTCCAGACTGGATGGAAATGTGTTGGAGAGGGGAGTCTGAGTGGGAAGATCCAGCAGTTTTGACTGGTTGTCATTACACCTCATGACCATGTGCCCATACTACTAAGATCTTCTTGGGGGCCCATGCAAGTAAGGGGCTCTGAAGCTTAAACTTCCTTAGCTTCAAGGTAACAATGTCTTGACATATTGTGGATCATGGTGAGTGGGGACTGAGCATGTAGAAGTAATCAGCCTGCCAGTACCTGTTACTTGTATGACTTAGGCAGGCTTAGACACATAGGGGTCCACTAGGGAGGAGGAAAAGGAGGAAGCTGATGCACATGCCACAGGCTCTAGGAGAAACTAGCCTAGTTGCAGCCTGGCTAGCCCAGAAGAGCAGTCAGACCACTTGCTGTAGGATCTCAAATGTCCTCGCAAACTCAGGTGGGAACACTAGCAGAAGGCCAGGTATTAAGTCATGAAGATCTGGGTTAGAATCATCTGTATGCCCTCAGTAGTTATGTGACTTTGGGCAAATTATTTAACATCTCTAAGCCCCACTTCCCTTATTCACATAAAAACTGAAGGTGGTACCTTCTCTTTGGGTTGTTGAGGAGCTAATTGGAGGCAGGGGTAACACACATACAGATGTACCTGGCTCATGGTACCAAATTTTAGTGGATTTCTTTCCAGAAGTCAAGCAAAACTCAAAGTCAGAAAGGGAGCATTCACATTCCTATAGATCTTCATAATCGATTTGCAGTCAGAACGTAGTCTGTGGTTAGAGGTGCAAGAAAGAGAATCTAGGCCTCTGGCTGAAAGGATCTGCAGGAGCCAGGGTAGTTGTGAGAGGGTCACAGCCAAGGTGACTGAAGCTTAGGGTGGGCTTGTATCCTGATGGGAAATTAAAGTAGTTACCAGAAAAACTGGGGGAAACCCTCACACATAACCTGTGCCAGTACAGAGGGAGGAAGGGAAAGACTGTGACAGAGAGACAAAAGAGCCTAGGCTCACTGCTGGGAATTTAAGAACACGGACTTGGAAGTAGCAAAACTAGCCTCAGACCTCAGCAGCCAAGGCTATAATGTGCAGCCTACCATGGTCAAGACAGGTATGGGCAGGTGGGAGACCTCGGAGACTCCAGATCCCACAGGACTGGAGAAGAGAGTTATTGACAACTTCTAGAAAACCTGGAAATACCTCCCTTCTTTAGGGGTCACCAGCATCACCAGAAGATATCCAAAGGATAGCAATTAAAATGTGCCCAAATTCTTAGATAACCAAAAAGAATCACAGGACAAAAGAGAATAATATAGTTTTTAAAAAAATACTGTTTCTAAACATCACCACTACCGGTTCAGTCTCTTGGTAGGAGCAAAAGGTTCTTTTATTTCTGATTCTTTATACCAGCAGCTTCTGGAACCACTGGTGATCAAATTTTAATGCACATAGGACTGACTTAGAATCTTTGTGGGTGAGACCTGGGACCATGCATTGCTAACACATGGACCACACTATGTGAACTTTGCTCTAATTTTTATTAGAATTATGAGGGTTTTCATGATACCTAGCTGCACAACAACAAAAAAATAAAAGAAGAGGAAGAGGAAGAAAGAAGAAAGAAAAAGGAGAAGAGGCAGAGGAAGGGAGGGGGGATGGGGTTGTGGAAGAGGAGGAGGAGGAAGGCAAAGGGGTAGAGGGAGGAGGGGGAGGGGAGAAGGAGAAAGGAAAGAGAAAAAGAGAAAGAAAGAGAGAGAGGAAGGAAGGAGAGACAGAAAAAGAAGGAAGGAGGGAAAGAAAAGAAAGAAGGAAAGAAAGAAAAAAGAAAAGGAAGGAAAGAAAAAAGAAAGAAAGGAGAAAGAAAGAAAGAAAGAAAAAGAAAGAAAGAAAGAAAGAAAGAAAGAAAGAAAGAAAGAAAGAAAGAAAGAGAAAGAAAGAAGAAAACAGTTTCCTGTGACAGAATCAGGTGATCAAGTGGTAGGATACGGCCTTTTGGGGAAATAACATTATATATAACTGCCGCCGAGGTTACATACACCCAGTGTGATAAAAGGGGAGGGAGGAAGGGAGGGAGGGAGGAAGGGAGGGAGAGAGGAAGGAAGGAAGGGAGGGCACGAGGGAGAGAGGGAAGTTTCCTATGACAGAATCAAGTGGTCTTGTGATAGGTTATGTCCTTGTGTTTTTCCATTTGTTTGTGTCATGTGTGATTTATTTGATCAGTGGTTTATAGTTCTCCTTGAAGAGGTCCTTCACTTCCCTTGTCAGCTGTATTTCTAGGTATTTTATCCTTTTTGTGGCAGTTGTGAATGGGAGTTTATTTATGATTTGGGTCTCAGCTTGCCTGTTGTTGTATAGGAATACTAGCACTTTTTGGACATTGATTCTGTATCCTGAGACTTTGCTGAAGTTGCTTACCAGCTTAAGAAGGTTTTAGGCTAAGACAATAGGGCTTTCCAGATATAGGATCATCTCATCTGCAATGAAAAGTAGTTTGACTTCTTCTCTTCCTATTTGAATATCCTTTATTTATTTATTTTGCCTGATTGCCCTGGTCAAGATTTCCAATACTATGTTGATAGGAGTCATGAGAGAGGGTATCCTTGTCTTGTGCCAGTTTTCAAGGGGAATGCTTCCAGCTTTTGACAGTTCAGTAGGATATTGTCTGTGGGATTGTCATATATTCGCTCTTATTATTCTGAGGTTCAATACTTGGTTTATTGAGAGTTTTTAATATGAAGTGATGTTGAATTTTATTGAATGCCTTTTCTGCATCTATTGAGATAATCATGTGATTTTTGTCTTTAGTTCTGTTTATTGATGAATCATATTTATTGATTTGTGTATGTCGAATCAGCCTTGCATCCTGGAGTTGAAAAGCCTACTTGATCATGATGGATAAGCTTTTGATGTGCTGCCAGATTCAGTTTGCCATTATTTTGTTAAGGATTTTTCCATCAATGTTCATCAATGATATTGGCCTGAAGTTTTCTTTTTCTTCTTCTTCTTTTTTTTTTTTTTTTTTTTGTATCTCTGCCAGGTTTTGGCATCAGGATGATGCTGGCCTCAAAAAATGAGTTAGGAAGGAGTCGCTTTTTACAACCTTTTGGAATAGTTTTGGTGAGAATGGCACCCATTCTTCTTTGTCCTCTAGAAGAATTCAGGTGTGAATCTGTCTGGTCCTGGGCTTTGTTGCTGTTGTTGTTGGTAGGCTATTTATTAGTGCCTCAATTTCAGAACTTGTTATTGGTCTATTCAGGGATTCATTTTCTTCCTGGTTCAGTCTTAGGAGGATGTATGTGTTCAGGAATTTATTCAATTCTTCTAGATTTTCTAGTTTATGTGCATAGATACATTCATAGTGTTCTCTGATGGTTGTTTATATTTCTGTGGGATCAATGGTGATATCCCCCTTATCATTTCTGATTGTGTTTATTTGAATCTTCTCTCTTTTCTTCTTTATTAGTCTAGCTTAGTGGCCTATTTGATTAATTTTTTTCAAAAAACCGTCTCCTGGATTTGTTGATTTTTTGAAAGGGTTTTTATGTTTCTATCTCCTTTAGTTCAGCTCTGATCTTGGTTATTTCTTGTCTTCCACTAACTTTGGGGTTTGTTTGCTCTTAGTTGTGATCTTAGGTTGTTAACTTCAGATCTTACTAGCTTTTTGATGTAGGCATTTTAGTGCGACAAATTTCCCTCTTAACACAGCTTTAGCTGTATCCCAGAGATTGTGGTACATTGTATCTTTGTTCTCGTTAGTTTCAAAGACCTTCTTGACTTCTGCCTTAATTTCATAATTTGCCCAAGAGTTATTCAGGAGCAGGTTGTTCAATTTCCATGTAGTTGTGAAGTTCTGAGTAAATTTCTAACTCGAGTTCTAATTTGATTGTGCTGTGGTCTGAGAGACTGGTTGTTATTATTTCAGTTCTTTTGCATTTGAGGAGTGTTTTACTTCCAATTACGTGATCAATTTTAGGGTAAGTGCTGTGTGGCAATGAGAAGAATGTATATTCTGTTGTTTTGGGATAGAGAGTTCTGTAGATATCTATAAGGTCCAGTAGATCCAGAGCTGAGTTCAGGTCCTGAATATCTTTGTTAATTTTCTGTCTCAATGACCTAATATTGTCAGTGGAGTGCAAGGCAGGTCTTGCAACTCCTATTATTGTGTGGGAGTCTAAGTCTCTTGGTAGGTCCCTAAGAACTTGCTTTATGAATCAGGGTGCTCCTGTATTGAGTTCATATGTATTTAGAATAGTTGACTTTTCTTGTTGAATTGAACCTTTTAAGATTATGTAATGCCCTTCTTTGTCTCTTTTGATCTTTGTTGATTTAAAGTCTGTTTTACAAGAAACTATGATTGCAACTCTGCTTTTTTTTCTGTTTTCCTCCATCCCTTCATTTTGAGCCTATATGTGTCTTTGCATGTGAGACAGGTCTATTAAAGGCAGTATACCAATGGGTCTGGATTTTTTATCCTGCTTGCCATTCCATATCTTTTCATTAGGGTATTTAGCCCATTTACACTTAAAGTTAGTATTGTTAAGCATGGATTTGGTCCTATAGTCATGATGCTAGCTGGTTATTTTGCAGACGTTTTTATGTGGTTGCTTCATAATGTTACGGGTCTGGGTAGTACTTCAGTGTGCTTTTTTTTAGTGGCTGGTAATGGTTTTTCCTTTCCGTATTTCGTGCTTCCTTCAGGAGTTCTTGCAAGGCAAGTCTTGTGGTAACAAATTCTCTCAGCATTTGCTTGTCTGAAAAGGATCTTATTTCTCCTTCACTTAGGAAGCTTAGTTTGGTTGATATGAAATTCTGGGTTGGAAATTCTTTTCTTTAAGAATGTTGAGTATTGGTCCACAATCTCTTCTGGCTTGTAGGGTTTCCACTGAGAGATCCACAGTTAGTTTGATAGGCTTCCCTTTGTAGGTGACCTGGCCTTTCTCTCTGGCTGTCCTTAACATTTTTTTTTTCTTTCATTTCAACCTTGGAGAATCTGATAATTATGTGTCTTGGGGTTGATCTTCTCATGGAGTATCT
This sequence comes from Cheracebus regulus, assembly GCA_963574635.1. Classification (NCBI taxonomy): domain Eukaryota; kingdom Metazoa; phylum Chordata; class Mammalia; order Primates; family Pitheciidae; genus Cheracebus; species Cheracebus regulus. The sequence goes on from CAUYQU010028613.1 coordinate 24,126, forward strand.
TACTGGGGTTGTCTGCATTTCCTGAATTTGAATGTTGGTGCATCTTGCTAGGTTGGGGAAGTTCTCCTGGACGATTTCCTGAAGTATGTTTTCCAGCTTGCTTCCATTCTCTCTCTTTCAGGTACACCAATCAGGCATAGATTCAGTCTCTTTACGTAATCCCATATTGGAGGTTTTATTCATTCATTTTAATTCTTTTCTCTCTGTTCTTGTCTGCCTGTCTTAGTACAGAAAGCTAGTCTTCCAGCTCTGAGATTCTTTCCTACACTTGGTCTACTCTGCGATTAATACTTGTGAATGTATTGTGAAGTTCTTGTAGTGTATTTGTCGGCTTTAACAGGTTGGTTATGTTCCTCTCTAAATTGGCTATTTTGGCTGTCAGCTTTTGTATTGTTTTGTCATGATTCTTAGTGTCTTTGCATTGGATTACAACATGCTCCTTTAACTCAGTAAAGTTCATTATTATTCACATTCTGAAGCCTACTTCTGTCATTTCAGCCATCTCAGCCTCAGCCCAGTTCTGAGCCCTTGCTGGAAAGATGTTGTGGTCATTGGAAGAAAAGGGGCACTATGGCTTTTTGAGTTTCTAGCATTTTTGTGTTGATTCTTTCTTATCTTTGTGGGCTTATCTACCTTTGATCTTTGAGGTTGTTGACCCTTGGATAGGGTTTTTGTGGTTTGTTGTTGTTTTCTGTTTGTTGTTTTTCTTTTAACAGTCTGGCCACTCTTTGTAGGTCTACTGTGGTTTGCTGGGGGTCCACTCCAGGCCCTAATTGCCTCAGTTCTTCCCATACCTGGATGTATCACTGGTGAAGGTGCTTCCCTTGGCTAGGGGTGGGAGTTCCCTTGGCTCTGTGTTGCTTCCAAGTAAGCCGTCACCCTTTTCTTCATTCTTCATGTGTCGAATTGTTTCCCTGATCAGTCCCAATGCAAGTACCTGGATATTTCAGTTGAAGGTCCTGTATCCACTTGCCCCTTTTGTTCCTCTCCTTGAGTGCCATGAACTGCAGCTGCTTCTAAGTGACCATCTTGCTACATTTCTTACATGCTACACCCCTCTCTCCCCAAAGAATTTCTGTCCTTCTGAGAACCTAACTACCTTCTTTATGGGAACAGCCTCCACCTCTCTGCCTCTGTCTCTGCTTCTCTCTTGAACTCCAAACTCCCATTTCTATAGAGATAACCCTATGATAACAAGAATGGCATGTGTCAAGTACTTTGTGCCAGGCTCAGTGCTAATGCTTCACTTAAATTACCATTTAATCTTCATAGAATGCTATGAAGTAGTAACATTGTTGTCCTCATTTTATAGATGAGAGAACCCAGAAGGAGAAAGGTTATGCAACTTGCCTTAAATCGTAACATTAGTAAGTAGCAAAACCCCCAAAGTGTCTCAATTAGCACCTTTAATAAAATGTGCCTCCAATTTCATGCATTATATTTCCCTAGCTCCTCCTCCTTCACCTAATTTCAGATTCCTTCCCCTAATCTCCCACAGCTGAATTGCTTATTTATTCTTGCCAGTTCTCTCTTTGGAATCTGGGGACTTTCTTTTCCCTATGTGAAGTGTATCTGTCTTTTCCATTTAATAATTTTTCACCTGTACTCTTGCAACTGGTTTCTATGTGTCCATTCTTAGCTTCTCCAATCACTTTTCATGCCACTGGAACTGCCTAGATATCCCTCATCTGTTCAATTACCTTCCATGTCTTCCCATCCCCAACACATTAATGTTTATCCTTCAAGTACAGCACAGCTCCAAGCTCCTTTTCCAGCCCCGTCTTCTGTTTGCACCCTACTCTGTCTTTCCCTGATGACAGCCACCCCAGATGTCATGTCCCACTTCAAACACACCTCCACACATCATCCCCACCACTCCCTGGGTGGAGTCAGGACCTCATCAGCTACAACTCCCCACCTTCTTTCACAGGCACCACAGTACATTGCTCATACCTATCTCTGTTGAACAGTTACTTTATCCTTTCTTGTGATAGGGAACTTACATATCTAGCCCCCCAACTAAATCATAAGCTCTTTCAGGAAAAGCTGAAACTAATTTTGTTACCTTCAGCTCATCACCACCTACCTTGAAGGTATGTGAGGAAGGCTGAAAAGGACAGATATGGGGATTTATTTTGTGAGTTGTTGGTGACCTGTGACTTTCTCACTGATAGCCCAAGGAGAAAGGGAGGAAGTGCTTACCCATATTCTCAATTCAAACATTTTAGTCCTAGCCAGAAGACAGAAGACAGATAACATGCTCATCTGAGATTTTTGAAGAGGTTTTTTTAAAGAAAGAGCTACTTACAGAGTTGTATGCAGGGGTTAAGGAAACCAACTGGGTATACTGTGGTACTATGGCCTACTTGGAAGTAAACCAGATATGCCATACTCCTACAGCGAGCTACATAGTCCCATTGACCCAGCCCCACTGACCCAATTCCATTGCCCCAAGCCTTCTCCCCTCTCCAGCCTTGGGCTCACCATTTTGCTGTTTCTTATCTTCATGTTTTGTGCACATGCTTTTGCCTCTTCTTATAATGCCTTTTCTCCCTCTCCTTCCTTTAAAAAAAAATCTTGCCAACTGCTTTTCATTCTTTAAGATGCTACTACCTGTGCCACTACCTCCAGGAAGCCCTCTCGCACCTCTAGGATATGACAAGTCATCATCCTCCCCTGGCTCTTTACTACCCTTACACATGCAGTTTTAACCATCTGTCTAGAGGCCTGTCCCCTTTGGGACTCTAACCTCCCTAAACGCCAGATCTTAGTTTTCCCACTGCCCAGCACAGTGCTCAGCCCACAGGTAGTGCCCAGGACTTAGCTGAATAATGAATAAAGGTCTTTTAGCTACAGATTCTTTGCTCTTTCCACAGCATCTCCATATCACACCCTATAGTGACAGGTTATTATTAATTCATTCCAAAGCATTTATCAACTATTTCTTTTTAAATTAATGTATTTTCCCCTTTTTCTATTTATTTCCCCTTCTGTGTGCCTACAAGAAAAGTCAAGTAGGTTTAATATGCCAGTATCATTTACCTACAAAGAAGGGTTCACTTTCAGAAAGTACGCTAGTCAATTTTTCCATTACTAGCTGTTTTTAAAATTATTTCTAAATGCAGTTAGAACCCAACAAGTTATCATCTCCTCTTCCTCTATAATTTTATTTAAAACTATTTATTATATTGACTCTACAACAGGCATCAACAAACTGTGGCTCACACCCTGTGGGCCAGCCCCCATTTTTATACACAAAGTTTTAATGGAACACAGTCATACTTATTTGTTTACAGATGGTCTATAGTTGCTTTCACAGTACAACAATAGATTGAGTATATGCAACACTGACCGTATGACCCACAAAGGAAAAAACATTTACTATCCTGCCCTTCATAAAAAAAAGTTTGCTGTGGAAGAAATTGTGAAGCAATCAGAATCTGTAGCCATCCAACCTTCTTTTTTCTGTTATAGCCACAATTGCTCTAGCATTCATTGTCCTGTTCTCCCTTCACCTTCTAAATGACAGCCCTCCTCACCCTATTGCCTAGGGAAGAAGAATTCCTGTTTCTTTAAAATTGAGCTTTAAAATTATCAACTGCTGATTAGGGAGATATTCTGGAGGGAGATAAGGGAACTATGTAGACTGGTGTTTTCAAAGTGAGTTCTGCAGCTCAACTGCATCTGCATCATTGGAAGAGGTTTTTTTTTTTGTAGATTGTGTAGGACTCAGGTATTGGAAAAGAGGAAATATTTTGATTCTTTATGTAGGCCCGTGTTTCTCAAAGTGCCAAATCTCGAGCTGCATGTGGACAATTAGTGAACATGCGCCTAACTATAGGTAAACTGCATGTTTACAAGTTCTTTATATGATTTTGAGGCACCCTAAAGTTTGGGAATTATGAAACTCTCCTCTCTCTAAGACATCCTGGATTCCTAGTTTATAGGACAGAATTTTTTTTAAAGATGAACAACTAAGAATAAGTTTACAAAATAACTAAATTGGCTCTCTAGTTACCGATAGTTTATAATCTGTTTGTTAGATGTTCACTTACAGAAATGTGAAGTAGAACAGAACAGGGGATGGACTGCAATGGAAAGAGGACAAGGAGATGGAATCTGTCAGAACATTATAGAAAACTTAGGAAGTTTGAGTACTTGGTGACGGGGGGAGGGATGATAGGAGAGTGAAGAGTTGTCAAAAGCGACTTCAGTATTGTCCCTAGAGGCTGGCCCCATCGAACCTCATGGAAGCTGTCACTGAAATTTCTCACGTTGTAATGTATGGACCAGGTTTGAGTTCTGAGCCCACCTTAGACTGATGGTTAGGAACCCTGAACACTGGGCTTTGTGCTACAGTTGATTGATTGGTAAACACATATTATCATGAATTTCTTCCCTTCCACACAAACCATCTGCCCGGGATCTTGGGAAGTTAAAGATAAGATCTGGTGAGCTCAAGCAAGGGGTCCATCACAAGCCTGCAACTCTTACGACCTTCCTCAGACGTGACTAATGACAAGGGACTTAAACAGCCTTGACTTCTCTATTTGACAGCTATCCCAATCTTCATGCTGACAGATCTGTTTTTGTTGGCTCTGGAAAGTCGTTTCTGAGCAGGAATAGAGGGTAGCAGTGTAACTCTAATTCAGTGCATTAGCCACACAATGCTGGGTGTTTATGTTGGACCAAATCCTGTTGCTGACATTTTGGCAGGCTGGCTCCTGTCACTGAAAAACTTACTGAAATTGCAAAAGGGAATCAACATAGAGCGAGCAGTTTTCCACTTTTAGTGTAGTCCAGCTGCTGCCCAGTGGAGGAGCTGCACATGGCCACATGGCCCCTGCATTCAAGCCTGTCTGCAAAGATGGGCAAGGCACCTACATATAAAGTTGTAAAGCATCAGTGCGGAATCTTTCTTTTGTGACCCAAGCAATTAATCTAGCGTGGTGGCAGTTTTGTAAATCTGTACAAGAGTTAGATGTTTTAAGTAACTTGATTAAGTGCTATAAATCAAAGTGGAATTCCTAAATTTGCCAATTTTCTGAAGGGTCTTTAAAATTTAAAGGTAAGTTCCTGAAGCATAAACTTATATTCACCCAGGATTTGCCTCATTTTAGTCATGTAATAAGTTTACTAATTTATACTCATCAGCCTGGGTTCGATGTGAAAATGTTGATAATTTACCATTATCAAGAGGCTTCTGTTGGCTTTCAACATTGAGTGTAATGGGGATTTCCCTTTAAACAAGATTTTCTCATAAAAATAGATGAATCTTATCCTATGACCATCTCAGGCTTGCAAATGAAGTTGGGGTGGGGTGGTCACTTTTCTCTAAACTTTATTCTCTCCAGTGAGGATGAGCATGAAGAATAAGTGTAGGGGCTGGACTCTGCCACTCAAGGAAAAAAGAAAGTTACTTATCCCCTCACAGGGTTACTGTGTCTTAAATATGTTACTATTTAGTGTTGATATGAAGTGCCCAAAATAGTGGCTGAGCAGAATAACTAGTCACAAAACATTAGCAGTACTATCACTGTCACTATTATGGGAGCCAATTAAGCCATTCAGATTCAGTCTAGATTGGAAGGTTCTGCCTCCCCCGTTGCCATCCATCCATCCTGTGGTCATGTGGCAAATAAAGTGTGATATGACAGTGAAATCTGAGGGACTTTAGGTAGATCTCTGTCAGCAGATGGTGGGCACTGGAGCCAAAATGTAATGGGATGCAGATTATGTGGGATTTGAAGAAGCAGGCCAGGCAGTTTAGAGGTTTAATGTTAAGGGAAAGAAGAAAAACGGGCTGGCAGCTTGAGAGAAAGAGAATTGAAGAAATGATTGGGATAGGGAGACTTTTTGCAGATGTAGCTCAAGTTTCTCCAGACCACAGCAGCCTGAGATGAAATGGCTCTCACATTTGGCTCTCACTCTTCTTTCTTATTCTGGGGTCCCCAGGCCCTTGAGGGTATCCCCTCCATTACTTTTAAGAGTCTGCAGAGAGCAGTTCACATTTGCACATGACAAAGGGACCCCTTATCCCCTCCCGCTTCTGGCAGCTGTTTTTCTCCTCTCCATGACATACAGTCCTGGCAGGAACTCAGTGAGAGAGGTGTTCCCTGATCAGAAAAGTTTGAGATACAAAATACTGCATCCCCCCTGTTAAAAAGTCATGCTCTGCATAGATTGACCAAAAGGAAATTAATCTTTTTAATCTTCTCATACAACTATTTGTTTTGTTTAAGGCATCATTTTTCAGGCTTGTTTGATCACAGCATCACCCTACCTTTTTTATTTGCATAAAACTATTAACCTTCCAGGGAATCCCCGCTCCTTGTAACATACAATAAGGAAGGCTGGGATAAGGCAAGAAGTGGTCCCTGAGGAAAGAGGGGCCACATATTAAGATGGCAATCACCTCACCTACCCTCAGGGAGCTGACATCTCAAGGTAGGGTAGGGCTGGGAGAGCAGGGTGCTGCCGAGGAGGTCCCCACTGAGCGCAGTCCTGCTGCCCTGTTTGTACCAAGTGCTTCCTCTTCCAGGGACACACAGACATACGGGCTGCTGCACTCTCACTGCTGCAAATCGCTAAACCCAAAATCATGTGTCTGCCCCATTCTAGCTCCACTTTGTTATGATGACGTGGCATGCCGAGCTCAGACTGAGTCCTCCATGGTTATCCCTCCACTAGTGCCTTAGCAGAGCAATGACTCTGTGGAAACAGGGTTTTAATTACAGTAATTTGTCCCATTTTGTGGCTCCTTGGGAATGCAACTATCTCATCTGCAGGAAATGTTGTTGGTGATTGGTTAGCTCTAGAGTGACCACCAACATGGAATGGGAGTTGTGGATATAGATTTTTTTCCACCTGTATTTCCTTTCCCTAAATAAATTGGGCAGTTCTGAGGCCTCTGATGTCCTCATCTTCACTTCCCCTGTGAAACTCCCCTGATGTGAAGAGTATGTTTGGGAGCTGATTAAAGATGATCCTAGCAGCAACCCTGCTGTTTAAAAGTGTCTGTGGATTCACCATGTTCATACACTTTTTCTTATCTTTTTGTGACGGGGGGATGGAGGCAGCAAACCACCTTGCCATGTATGTACCTATGCAACAACCCTGCATGATCTGCACATGTACCCCAGAACCTAAAATACAATAAAAAAAAAGAAAAAAAAACTTGTCATAAGAGGCATTCCTTACAGATTTTGTCTATTTGGTTAAAATAGTGGGAATACCAACCATTCATTTATCTTGATTTTTTTTTCTATTAAAAAGGACCAAAGATTGAGAACAATAAATTATCACAATAGTTTTTTTCTCCATGAATAAAATACCCCATTCTTTTACTCCTGAACGTTAGATTTTCTTTCAGAATTTCAGAATTCTAGAGATATTGATTTGTTATTTAAATTTAATATACGCTTTTGTTCAAATGATATAGTTCTCCATATTGCTTTCACAAAAATACTGTTGGAAGTATCTACCTGTTCTCTAGTGCTTCAAAAATGCCTATGGTTATTTAATCTTTAAAATACAATGTTTTGTTTATTAATGAGTGTTAATTTCTGTCGCATGTTTAATGGACACTTAATTTAAAAATCTTCTTAAGGGAAAGGATGTAACTACTTCTTAATATATAAACATCCTTGTGACTAAAACTGAGCAACATTCCTGGGATTGAGTTAACTAAATGGGTGGGAAACTTTATACTCAAAAGATAATACTAAGTTCTCTTGAGTGTGTGATAACATACCAGGGAGTAGTCACTCATCAGACAGAAACCTTACTTTCCAAGCTATAGATCAAGTCAATAATAAACATTAGACAAAAAAGAAAGTGGTAAGGATGGGAGAATCCACATTTCCACATTTACATTCCCTAAAGGATTAAAGAGGAAGTGGGTTCTTCAGTGAGCTCTTTTCCAAGAACGTCAAGAAAGTTCTTAATGTTCTTGGAAATGGAGGATATTCCTCCTGAAGGGAGTTGTGCAACAAAAGGAGTGGGGAAATTTTTGATAAAAGATGCCAAGACCTCACCAAACTGTGTGTAGAAAGAGACCAAAAGAAGGCTCTGAAAGCCAGGAGGAGCTCCAAGTTGAACTCCATCCTACTGCAAGCCAGTGACAGGTTTGGGGAAAGAAGAGGAAGTAGGCCAGAGCAGCTGGCAAGAAAGATTGCTATAAAAGTTTGAACTAAATGAAATTGTGTACAATTCAAAAGTAGCCACTTGAGCAAGAAAAATATTCTATTTTGAAAATAGCCAATTTACCTAGTTCTTGATGATCTGTGGCAAGGTGTTACACCAGGTGTGTGGTATAAATAGAACAAATTCACAGACAATTCTGTGCCAAGGGCAATAGCTTTAACACCTCCACCCATCACACCTTTTCTAGAACTACTAAGAAGTGACTCAGTAGACTGGCTGGAATGCTTCTCTGCTTCCTGACTCCGTTGGACATCATCTAGTGAGTACAAAGGGAAACAGAGAAGGAAAGAATCTATCACATGCCTTGCAAATAGCAAGCTCTCAGAAAAGTTTGTTGAATGAAGGAATGTAATGACAGGAGGAATTTCTAGTCTTGGCTCTGTCATTAATTACACAACCTTGGGCAGGTCACTTAACCACTTTATGGTAAATCATCCCACTGACCAATAAAACCTCAATGTCCTCATCTGTAAAATGAAGGGTTTGAACTATTGGACCTCTAAGGTCCTTTTCAGTGCTACAGTTCCAGAATATACATGGTTTATCATGCATGAATAGTTTCTGAGTCATTCAGGATTGGCAGTGTTGGAACTATGAATTCTGCAGCAAAGAGGAGGATATTCCCTAGGTTCTGTAGAAGGAGGAAAGGTGTAAGGCTTTTTCACTATCATCAAGCATATAATGTTTACCTAATAAATGTAAAACCTTGAGCTATATGTTGGGCAAACACAAGCTTCTTTCCTGCTTCAAAGGTATTTATTTTCAGTCATGAAGCAGTCAGCTTCATGGAGAAAGTAAGACCTAAGTCAATGCTTTAGATGTCAATGAAAAAAGGAAGTCACAACAATAAATATGACAGGTTCTGTACTTTTGACTATAAAAATAAAGAGCTTTCAGAAAGCACCAGGCTCAAGGTCAACGATCTAAATCAAGTCCAAATGTGGTTCTTTGGGTTCTTTACCCTGAGAACTATACTTCCCCGACTGGAGACCTATAGAGACAAGTTACCACCCCATACAAGAATAGCATACGATGGATATTCTGAGCATAGTACCAAACTTAGACAACTGCAAAAGACAAAAAGGAGGAAGGGGGAGGCGCACAACAGTCTCTGAGAAACAGCAATTACAAAATCCATCCAGGCACATATCTCCAGGTCCTTCACTGGAACTCGGCCCCACTTCTTGGGAGTCATTTCTCATGGTTCTTGGCTCTGACCTCTGAGTCCTTCGTTCCAGTCTTTGGGACATCCCTTGTGTTCCATAAGAAGTGACCTGTATTTGCAACTGAGTAAACTTCTCAGGTTACTTCCTACTTGTAAAAGATTGAGGTTCCAAAGACTTCATTACATTTTATACTGTCTCTTTCCCTTTAGCTCAAACTGATATCCTGAGAAAATGTATGGGCTTCCTGCATATCAATTTATAATCTACTCGATTAGACAAAATCCATGCATGTCTTCAAGATGAATCTTTCTCCACTTTGGTTCCCTGTGAGGCTGCTGTGCAACGATGCCCTTAAAATCATTAGAAGCCCTATTGTTTAACTGTGAGTGTCTGTGAGGAATGCCCTTATGATCATTAGAAATTGGAGAATTTCTGTCTAAAGGGTCAAAGAGATACTACTACCCTAGATCTTTATGAGGTCTTTAATAAAGACTCTTACAGTCCCACCCTAGGTGTCATCTTTTCCAGGAAGCCATTTCTTAACTCAAGGACCTTTTGTGCTGGCTGAAAAGACTGTTCTGGATCCTTCAAAATTCTTCCAACTTCCACTCAAAAATGGAATAGCTTTTCCGTAATTCATTTATCTGATTTTAATTTAGGCAGCTAGAAGAAGCCAGATAGCACCCTCAGCACCCTCAGTTTTTCAGAAGTCTCCCTAGCTAGATCATTGAGTTCATAGGTACAATCTCTATTTTTCACATTATTGTTGATGACAACTTTGCTGAACTTCCCGCTACTACACGAGAGTTTCCTTCCCTCCAACTCAAGTAGTATTTCCTTCACTTTCCTTTAAGCCTCATCAATAGCCCCCTCAAGGCTTCTGCTAACATTGTCTTCAAACCTTTTCAGGCTTTTACTAACAGACTCTACCAGTCCTTTCTGGCTTCTTACTGCTGCCTGGTCCCAAAGCCAATGTTACAGATTTTTGTTTATGGAAATATCTCAATTTCAGGTACCAAAAGAACCAAAATCTGCTAGTTAGCAGATAGTTGCGAAGTAACACATCACTCCAAACATAGTAATTTAAAATAACAACACTACTATTATTATCTCTGACAGTTTTTCTGGATCAGGAATTTGGGAAGGGATTAGCTAGCTAGTTCTGGCATTGGGCGGCCTGTGTGTTTGCATTCCAATGGTGGCTGGAGCTGGAACAATGTGAAGAGAATATGCTGGAGAAGTTGGAGTTGTCTGGGTATCTCTCTTCACACTGACTGGGGGCCTCTCCATGTGTTCCCCGTGTGAGCTTTCTCACAGCATGGCAGCTCCTGACATCAAAGCAGCCAGATTGCTTATTTAGCCACTAAAGGTTTCAAGAGCTAGTATTCCAGCCAACAAGACAGGAGCCACAGCTAGGACCTAGCTTCAGAACCCCTGCAGAATGACTTCTGCCACATTCTGATGGTTACAAATGAGTCCCAGATCCACTCAGACTCAAAGGGAAGGAAATTAGATTCCACCTCTTGATGGTGGTGGGACAAAGTTCTAGAAGAGCATGTGTGATGGGAGATACTGTTGTGTTCACCTTTAGAAAACACAATCTAACACATCTAATGGGCAGAGTGTAGTGGGGCTTAGGGATAGTGAATGTAACATATCTGCCACACAGCCTGACATTTTTTAAATAGCTACTAAATAAATTATTATTACTATTCAGTGTGTTGTTATTACTCTTATTATTCCGGATGGGGTTTTTTTTCCCCTGAATATTGTCAGAATCTTCTCAGATGAAGTTTTGTTTTGACTTTCTTTCTTCATCCTTAATAACTTTTATCAGTCTTTAATTGCTAGTAGAGTACTTTAATAGATGATTTTATAAATCACAGAATATTAGAGCTAGAATACACCATATTAATCCTAGGGTGTGCTCTGACTTCTCCAGCACACCCTCTTCCCAGCTCCAGCCACCTTCAGTCTGCAACATGAGCAGCCTTTCACCAGAACTAGCTAGCCGATCCCTTCCCAAGTTCCTCAACCATTTTATTTTATAGTCAACAAACTGGAAGGTTAGTGTAGCAAAGTCATTTGCTGCATTCACAAAGATACACACCTTATTTGTAACAGACATTAGACTCACTCACTTGTTCGGTTTCCCAGGCTAGTACTTTTCCCCCTGTAGCATTCCCACTTCTCTCACCAATAAAGATGTGATAACTCACACTTTTACCTTGGAATGAAAGTCCATATTTTCCCTTACTTGATGATTTCACAATCCGTTCTGCTTTCCCGTTGTCTGGGAGCCTTCTGCTGCAGGGATCAGCATGTTTACTTGGAAGACAGCATGCTTCTGTGGACTTATGTAAGTGGCGGTGAGAAGGTACTGATGTCAGAGAGCACAGACCTGGAGCCTCTCCAAAGGAGAAAATAATGCAGTGCCTCCTCTCTCTCCCGGCATTTCTCATCTGAAACAAGAATTCTGATGACCCAACAATCATTTTCACTTCTCATACTTTATTAATATCCTTGGAAAGATACTGTGGGCCAAATTTGTCCTATGAGCATGCACATTTAACTTCCATTTAATTTAGTAAGAGCTTTTACGTATATCCAAAGGTGAAATTTAGCCAGAGGATAAGAAGAACAAAAATGTCACAGGTCAAATACGCCGCCAGTAGTTCCTTTCTGAATATGTTTTCCGCTTTCTGCTCTCTGTCATTCCCTGGAGAATTCTCTGTGCACTGCTCTAAAGAAGACCTTAATTTTTCTTTTCGAAATGACTGATAACAACATAAAGTCATAGCGCCCCTAGGTTTGTATTGAGTAGTTACATAAGGTTTGTTTTGCTCATTCATAAGACCTTTATCCTCCTAACCCTTCCCACATAGCTCTCCCTAGCAGCTGTTTTCTTGTTTCTATTAAACTAGTCACTGGAGGAAGCACTCCATCCTGAAGACTGTTGCTACTTGGAGGCACTGAAATATGGCTGCTGTTGACATGGTTGTCACCCCTTTCTGCTCTTCATCTTTTCTGCTTGAAGTTTTTGCTCAAGTGCTAGGATACTTCATTTTCTGTCCTAGATGGAATTTTGCATCTTTATCCCTCTCTCACAACAAGTAAGAAATAAGTAACCCACGATGATTTATTAATAACATTAATTACACAGGCCCATGCAAACCTAAGTTCCTGTTGGGATATCTCTCAAATACTGCTATGACCAGCTCTGATTTTTAAACTAACAGATGTGTTTATTGGGCACCAATTAATGTGATTTGAGACCAAAAAAAACCATTTGGAAAATTGTTAATGGCCTTCCTTTGAAAAAACTGAGCTTCTACGAGGAAAAGATAAATCTCACAAACGAAATTCAAATATTCAAAGGCAATTTAGAAAACAGACATTATGCCAAATCAAGAGAACACAGAAGATATCTTAAAGACAATTTCTATGGCCATCGCTCTAATTCACATGAAGATATAGAGGGTAGCTGTATTTTAAAGAGCCTTAGATTTCAAACATTTTCCCTGAACTTAAAATTGATGTCAAGGGAGTAGAATAGGGATATCACAGTCAGACGTCAGATGGCTGCTGTTAAGATTTTGGAAGATAACATTAATTTGGTGAAATCATAAAGGTCTCATGCAAACTAACCCCACAGGAGAAAGAGCTGTAAGTCCCAAAATATCAGTTGACAAGAATTTACAATACCATTTATATTTGCCCAGCAAGACCACGTTCTAATGTTTGGTTGGTGAATGGCTGGTCAGGACAGTCTCTCTCTAGTAGGAATATGTATATGGGTAGACAAATATTTACTTATTCAGCAGATATTTGCCAATTGCATATTCAGTGCCAACAATGATGTCAGGTCCTAGGAAGTCAAAGATAAATAAAATATAGTCTGTAGTAAATGAGCATCATCTAGTAAACCACCATCTAGTAAACAAGCAAAGGCAATACAGTCAGTTTTGACTACACAGAAGGAGACCTAACCCAGGCTTCTAGAGTCAGAAAAGGCTTCTGGGATAAGTGGGGGGCATCTCTGCCAAGTCCTGAAGTGAATAGCAGCTGTAATCAGGCAACCAGTGGGGCAAAGCAAAAAGAGCAAGTCCAAGGCAGGGGGAGCAGACTATGCAGAAACCACAGGGCAAACTATCTAAGATGATTATTGAGTGTGGATCAGAACAAGGCAATTAAATGAGAGATCTTAACCCTCGTGTCATGAATCTGGACCCCTACTCTGCCTGCCAAGTAAACCAAATATCAGGGTTGGCTGATTTTAAGCATTACCTCTTCTAGAGAATGCTGTGCATTCTCGGCAAGCGAGTATCCTCTCTCAAACTAAGTATCGACTCATTGGTGGTTCAAGAAAATAACTTAGTAGGTCATAATGAGCAACTTTTAAAATGAAATATAATGGAAACTATTAGAGTACATTATGCTTAATAAGGGCATGTATTTTATGAGATTTTATTTTAGATGAATGGATAGATGATAGATAGATATAGATAGATAGATAGATAGATAGATAGATAGATAGATGCAAGTATGTAGTTTGAGGTGCCCTGACTATATTCTGGCCAAATGCCAAATGGCTAATGTTAGGGTTAATATTCACCTGAAGTTGAGGCTAAAGCCTCATAACCCCATGATGAAATAAATGTCTGGGATATAGGAATAAATCTGAAATTTTTTGAAAAATTACTGCTTAGATTTCTAGAAGTCTGACATTTAAGGTAGAAACAATCACATCTCAGATTATCATCTATAAAGACTGTTTTACAGCCATTAAACTGCTCATTCGCAAAACAAAATAGCCACTCAACTGGATTGCAGTCCCAGCAGCTGGGAAGCCAGGTCCTGAAGGGGGATGTAGCTGACACCCACAGTGTCCATGACAGCAACGTAGCATATAGTTTGTCAGACTTATAGCCTCAGTTGAATTAAGTTACTAAAACATAAATTCAGTTAAGTAAAAAGAATTATAATCTAATTTTCTGTTGTTATTTATTACTATTTTTAAATTTAGAAAAATGTGTTGGCTCAGAAATGACAGAATGGTGTTTTTAAAGTAAATTGATACACACTGTGTTATTATTTGATGTTAACTGTTAACAACACTTGGTTATTATTTTGAAATTTTAATTGTCTTGTTTATACCATTATAATCATTATGGCTTCATTTTAGTCTTGCAGTAATAAATGTTCATTTGTAATTCAACTTACTGATACAGATATAGATTTTCATTCTGGGTTATAGCTAGAATGCTTTCCTTATATTTCAAAGTGAATATTCAGATATTTATAAATCCAACAGCATTCCTTGTTTTATTATTAACATTGCTGAGTTCATGCAACCTTTGCAGTCATGTTACTGCTGATCACTCACAAGTTCAGAAATTCCAGAAATGATGTTGAACTGGGCATTCAGCCACTTGGACTTTCAAAGATTGGATCCAAAGCTAAACTTCAGGGTTTCTCTAGTATGTACATATGTGGAGTTTCTGGCAAATGTATTTCTTTATGTGCAACTCAGTCAAAAAATTTGATGAACACTGTTCCAATTAACACAGTATAATTGCATAACAAACTATTCCAAAACTTGGTGGTATAAAGCAGCAACTGTTTTATTATAGCTCATGACTTAGTGTGTTGGGAATTTAGACAGAGGTCAGCTTGGTGACTATTAGGCCCCACGTGACATTCAAAATGGAGTTATCCAGTGGTAGCCAACTAGGCAGTGCTGAGGGTCCCAGATGGTGCATCCACATGCCTGGTGCTAGACTAGAAGGGACAACTGGAAAACTGGGCCCTACAGGTTCCCTCTGTCTCTCCGTGGAGTCTCAGGGCTTCTCCACTTGGCTTCTCCAGCAGGGTAGTCAGACCATTTACATGGAAGTCCAAGTCTCCCAGAGGAAAGAAATGGAAATTGCTAGTCTTCTGAAAAGCTAGGCCCAGAACTGGCATAGTGTTACTTCCAGGATACCTTATTAATCAAATCAGCATCAGGCCAACTTGGGTTCAGAGGCAGAGGACGTAGAGTTCACTCATTGATGAGCAGAATGTCAAAGTGTTCACAGCCATCTTTCATCTGCCACAAGCATTGTTCTTCATTGCCTGGCATGGACTCTGGAGCCTGACTGTCTGAATTTGAATCCCACATCCTAGCTGTACCACTTTGGACAAGTTACTCCATTTTCTCATCTATGAAATGGGGATAATATATACTCCCTTCTCCCTCATAGGAATGTTGTGGGGATTCAATGAGTCGAAAAGGATAAAGCACTCAATGCTTTACTGGCCTAGAGTGAGTGCTATATGGGTGCCAGCTCTTTCTTTTATCCTTCCTTCTTGTGTTGGCACATTCTATCTAAATATGTGTTAATACCCTTGTTCAGAGGAAATCAGTAGTTTGCTCTTTGTTCTTTTTTGACATAGATGAGAGGCCAACATGCTCCTTTGGTGACAATGGCTCTCTGCTCATTGATTGTTAATGGTAGAAGAATGAGAATCTTTGGGGAAGGGCAGAAGAATGGAAGGTGCTTCCTCAAGCTCTTCACTTGAGAATCGCTAAACTACAGATTTTATGGATTCATGGCCTGTTATGTGTCAAGCCCTGTTCTAAGTGGTGGGGATCAGAGTTAGATGAGGATACAGTCCCCAGCCTTCAAGGAACTCATATTCAAGTGAGTAAGATGGTTAGTAATCAAGGAAGCAAATACATTATAAGTGCTGCGAAGAAAAGCCAAGCATAATAAGAGGATAAAGAGCGGGTGGGGGATAGTGGTTTTAAAGAAATTGTCAAGGACAATCTTGCTGATAAGAAGATGTGTGCATTTTCACATTTCATCATACTTGATTAAATTTCCAGAGCTTTCCTTCTTTCCTTGATTTTGTGAGATATCCTGTCTGCAAAATGGCTCTGCAGGTGGCTGATCTCATCTGTTATGTGTAGATTGCACCAGCTTCACTACCAGAAAGTAACACAGAGTCCCAGTCCTGAAGTACCACTGCAGGTTTTTTCTGCCCACTACATTTACTAGCAGTGGTATAATGGGCAAGCTGCTCCCCCTCACTAAGATGTAAGGTCCTCATCTTTAAAATGGAGAAATATGCAGGCCAAGAGGAGAGCCCTAAGGGAGATGACAGTGAATTTCTGGGGAGAGGGAGGCTGATAAATAACCCCCATGAAATCAGCCAGAATCCAGAGGAGAGGCCAGAGAAAGGGGCCCAGAGGGCAGGTTGCGTGGACTTAGTAAGAGTGGCTTCCCTGGGGGAGCCAAACGCAGACTGAGGAGAGGCAGAGATGATAGTCACATATGCAGGCTTCCCATCTAAGTTGCTCAACTGAACCATAGCCTGTCCTGCATATGAAGGAATAGTGACACCTTTATATATAGAGTCCCAGTCGTTAGGAAGAGGAATGTAGCTTAAGGTGGAGAAAAATAGCACCAAGTTTTATGGTCCAGGCGGCTCTCAGTAATTGCTTAACTACTGTAATATTGCACACATCTGGGGCTCTTGAAAGTAATCATTTTCATCAATCAACCATAGACTTTTTCTTATCTCAAAAATAAAGTTCAAAGTCTTTAAGGGGCATTTCCCTGTCTACATTCCCAGCTTCTTCTTTTGCCCCATTTCCCCCCATTTCGTGCATGTGGTCCTGCTCCATAGAGCTCCATGCTCTTTCCTCTCCCTTCCGGCTTCCTTATCAGTCCTAACAGAATTGACCCTTCCTGGTCCTGCATTTCTAGCTCTTTTGCTTGTGTTGCTTTTATGAATCCTTATCATATTACATCTTCATGCTCACTGAACTGTAATCTCCTTGAATGTGGAAATGAATTCATTCATCATAATAGACTTCCTCTCTACTTTTTATCCTACACCAGATACAAGCTACTCAATAAATATTTGTGGATCTAATTTTTTTCACTAAGCATCTGCCATAGAGCAAGCCCCTTAAAGAAAACAAATAAATTGACAACATGGCCCCTACAACATGATAGGGAGATGGGAGGGTGGTGTGTAACAAATGCAGAGTGAAGAATGGCAGCAGTAAGTTCCTTTAAGTCACTTTTGGAAGTGTTCTCACAGCACTGCTTTGTCCTCATCTTCATTATCATTTGTCACACTGTATGTATAGCCTCCCCAACCCTCTATGAATTGAAGAGCATAGAATATGGCTGATGGATTTTTCAATCCCTGGTTCCTGGCCCTCAGCTATAATTCAATATATGTTTTTGGAATGCATAGAACAGCTAGTTACTGAGAAATGTCACTTTTAGATACCCCTGGTCTTCCACCAGAGCCTATCTCCTTTCATTTGCTGGTCCTGAAATGCTGGTAGGCTTTCTTCCATTTTCCTTTTCTCTTAGGGCTGATATCCTGGATATTGCAATAATAGTCCTTGAGGTTCTCTTTTGAGGCCTGGAAGAGAAGCAAAACATTCAAGTGCCTGGACCCTTACTGTTAGGGTCAAACTTCAGATCTCTTTCAGATGCTTGAAATGTACTGGTTTAAAACCTACTCTAAATCAATGGATTTCTTGTTGTTATCATGAGTGAGGGACCGCCTTTTAAAATGCTAACAGAGAAAACCTGGCGTGTCAGACAAAGGTACACCCCAGTGTGATGACTCATAATGTGATGTGTCAGGTGAGAAATCTTTTTAGAAGTTACTGTTTCCCCATAAGCCCAGATGCAGAAATCA
This sequence comes from Cheracebus regulus, assembly GCA_963574635.1. Lineage (NCBI taxonomy): Eukaryota > Metazoa > Chordata > Mammalia > Primates > Pitheciidae > Cheracebus > Cheracebus regulus. The sequence continues at coordinate 42,203 of CAUYQU010028613.1, forward strand.
AAGGTGGAGCTGGGTGGGGCTTTTACAAGCAAGAGATTGAGGAAGGGGTTTCAGGAAAATCACAGTTGTGGAGAGGAAAGAATCTTGGTGCATCCCAGCAAGTCGACAGGCACCATCGATTCTGGATTGTTTATGCAGGTTGTGCAGTGGCAAATCCTGCCCTACTTATTTTTCCTTCAGACTGCCTGTATTTTTATCTATTCTGTTCCCTGCAATTCTTTCCCCAAAGGGTCGGCAGGGAGCAAGAGAGAAAGGACGAAAATATCTCAAATTGGCTTGAAAACATTTAGCTTCTTTGGCAGAGAGGAGAAGGGAAGGAATGGAAGATTTAAAACTCTTGAAGTTTTGGAATTATTTGTTATTTTGATTATCCTTACTTTTCCATTGATCTAAAAAGCAAAACAACCTGACAGGAAAGGGAAGCCTGGATAAGGAGAGAACTGTGGACTCTGGTTCTAGGTTGGTCACAAGACCTGGGAACAAGCCCCTTCCCTTCTCTAGGGCCCAGTTTCCTTGTCTGCATAGGACCGAGGATGACAAATCCAGTCCACAGAACATGTGTCCTCATACCCTGAGCCCTTGGCAGACATCTGCAGTAGCTTATGGTACTCTCTCTCCCAGTGGGCTGGACTGGGCTTCAAAATGTTTCTCAGTGAGACCCCAAGCAGTCCCTACCAATGGATGGGAGGGAGTCAGCTCTCCAGATCTAACCTCCTGGTCATTCCTAACAACAAATTATGTGTTCATTATCGGTGACATCATGAGCCCAGTACTGCAAGAGGAGCCAATTAATAGATATCAAATATAAGCTAAATTTCTCTAGGTGTGATGTATTTGGGAGTGTGGATAAGGCTATATGAGAAGAAATAATCCAAATTTATCTGGCTCTTGCCATTGCCCAGACACTTCCATCCTCAGTGTCTTGTAGAACCCGCTTCGGGTTCAGCCTGCATGCTCTTGCTCCAGAGGGCTCAGACAGGGATCTAAAGGGACTGGGAACAGACATTGCTCTCTTTTCTCTTGGAGAACTCAAGTGTTCTCACAGCTCTTCCATCATCTGGTGGTGATGGTGGTAGTAATAGCAAGAACTTACATGAGTCTACCCTCCAATTTACTGGGTGCAACCAGTAATGTTTGAATTTCAGTTTGATCTAAAGTAAGGTGCCTGTTATATAAAATGGTTAACAGGAATCTGAGAATTTGACTCAGTGTTCCTAAAACTCCATTAGAAAACATGAAATGGAGGATGATTTGGGGTCTAGCCATTCCTTATAGCTGTGACCTAGAAAGCATCTTCTTAGTAGGACCCAGAAAGCTGGAGTTGTCTGTGGTTAACATTGCTGCCTCCCATGGGTCCTAGTGGGGTGTGTGTGTGTGTGTGTATGTGGCGGGGGGTCGGGGGGATAAAGTTCCCATTGTCTTTAAGGAACTAACAGTTTTATTGCAGAATCAGAGTTAAGCACAGAGTACTGACAGGATCATGGAGGTCACATAAGGGATAGATCGGGATGGGCTCAAAATGCAGCCTTTAGGGAAGGGAGTGGCCTTGGAAGATGGTGAACTTCAGAATAGGCAGAAGGAAGAGTGTAAGTCATCCCCACAGATGGGAAATAGCTCAAGCAAAGGCACAGGGATGGAAACGTTCAAGAACTATGATGAACCCAGCCTGATAGAAGCAAATGATGTTTGTTGGAGATCTCAACTGTGGACATTAAGTTGCTTTGGTTGGGTGGGGTGAGTTTGTGGGGAGCCCTAAAAGTCGGAGATGTTTGAATTGGTGCAGGGACTGTAAGGAATCATTTCTGGCAATCTGGGAAGATTAGTCTGGCAAGGATTTATAAGAGAAATTGGAGAGGGAGAAATGGAGAGATTAGTTTAAAAGGCTCTTATGTAAGTCATCCCTGAAGGAGTTTTAAATTTAATTAGAAAATAAGGCAGAAATGTGTATAGTACATATTATTGGCACATGTATATCTTTTCTACAAAATCTTTAAAACAAATTTATTTTATATTTTGAAGAGGTAATACATCCACATGACTCTCAGACCAGAAAAATATAAAGAGATAAACAGTAGAGTTTTGTTTCCACCTCAGTTCCTACCTGTCTCATTGCCACTTGACACTCTACGCACCTCCCATCACTCCCGACCACTTTCATTATTTCTCTGTGTATACTTCCAGAGTTTCTTTATACAAACTCAAGAAAATATTAATGTATGCTGTTATCTTTCTTCATTTAAAAAAAAACATAGCATGCTATTACATGCTTCTCGGGACTTTGGTTTTCTCACTTAAATATATATATTGGTTTAAGATCAGAGTAGAACTAAATGAGATTAAACAAAAAAAATACAAAAGATAAATGAAACAAAAGGCTGGTTCTTTGAAAAGATAAATAAAATTGATAGGCCATTAGAAAGATCAAGAAAGAAAGAGAGAAGATCCAAATAAGCTTAATTGAAACAAAATGGGGGATATTACAACCAACATGATGGAAATACAAAAGATCATTCAAGGATACCATGAACACCTTTACATGTGTAAACTAGAAAACCTAGAGGAGATGGATAAATTCCTGGAAATATACAACTCTCCCAGCTTAAATCAGGAAGAATTAGAAATCCTGAACAGACCAATAACAAGCAGCGAGATTAAAATGGTAATTAAAAAATTACCAACACAACAAAGCCCATAACCAGATGAATTCACAGCTGAATTCTATCAGACATTCAAAGAAGAATTGGTACCAATACTGTTGACACCATTCCACAGAGGGAGAAAGAGGGAATCCTCCCTAAATCATTCTGTAAAGCCAGCATCACCCTAATACAAAAACCAGGAAAGGACATAGCAAAAAAAAAAAAAAAAAGAAAACTACAGACCAATATCCCTGATGAATGTAGATTCAGAACTCCTTAACAAAATACTAGCTAACTAAATCCAACTGCATATCAAACAGATAATCCGCCATGATCAAGTGGGTTTCATACCAGGGATGCAGGGATGGTTTAACATATGCAAGCTAATAAATATGATACACCATATAAATAGAATTAAAAACAAAAATCACATGATCATCTCAATAGACACAGAAAAGGCATTTAACAAAATCCAGCATCACTTTATGATTAAAACCCTTAGCAAAATCAGCATACAAGGGACATACCTCAATGTAGTAAAAAGACATCTGTGACAAACTTACAGCTGACATTATACTGAATGAGGAAAAGTTGAAAGCACTTCCTCTGAGAACTGGAAGAAGACAAAGATGCCCACTCTCACCACTTCTATTCAACATAGCACTGGAAGTCCTAGCTAGAGGAATCAGACTAGAGAAAGAAATAAAGGGCACCCAAATTGATAAAGAGGCAGTGAAACTATAGCTGTTTGCTGATGATGTGATTATATACCTAGAAAACCCTAAAGACTCCTCCAAAAAGTTCCTAGAACTGATCAATGAATTCAGCAAAGTTTCAGGATACACAATTAATGTATAGAAATCAGTAGCTCTGCTATACACCAACAGCAACCAAACCAAGAACCAAATCAAGAACTCAACTCCTTTTACAATGACTGCAAAAAAATAAAATACTTGGGAATATACCAAACCAAGGAGGTGAAGACCTCTACAAGGAAAACTACAAAACACTGCTAAAAGAAATTGTAGATGGCGCAAACAAATGGAAACACATCCCATGCTCATGGATGAGTAGAATCAATATTGTGAAAATGACCTTACTGCCAAAAGCAATCTACAAATTCAATGCAATTCCCATGCAAATACCACCATCATTCTCACAGAACTAGAAAAAACAATCCTAAAATCCATATGGAACCAAAAAGGAGCCCACATAGCCAAAGCAAGACTAAGCAAAAAGAACAAATCTGGAGACATCACATTACCTGACTTCAAACTATACTGTAAGGCCATAGTCACCAAAATAGCATGGTACTATTATAAAAATAGGCACCTAGACCAATGAAATGAAATAGAGAACCCAGAAATAAGCCCAAATACTTAAAGCCAACTGATCTTCAATGAAGCAAACAAAAACATAAAGTGGGGAAAGGACACCCTATTCAACAAATGGTGCCGGGATAATTGGCAGGCCACGTGTAGGAGAGTGAAACTGGATCCTTATCTCTTACTTTATACAAAAATCAGCTCAAGATGGGTGAAGGTCTTAAATCTAAGACCTGAAACTATAAAAATTCAAGAGGATAACATCAAAAAAACCCTTCTAGATATTGGCTTAGGCAAACACTTCATGACCAGCAACTCAAAAGCAAATACAACAGAAACAAAAGATGAATAGGTGGGACTTAATTAAACTAAAGAGCTTCTGCACAGCAATAGGAACAGTCAGCAGAGTAAACGGAAAACCCACAGAATGGGAGAAAATCATCACAATCTATACATCCAATGAAGGACTAATATCCGTAATTTACAAGGAACTCAAACAAATTAGCAAGAAAAAAACCATCCCATAAAAAAAGTAGGCTAATGACTTGAATAGACAATTCTCAAAAGAAGATATACAAATGGCCAACACATATATTTTTTAAAAGCTCAACATCACTAATTATCAGGGAACTGCAAATCAAAACCACAATGCAATACCACCTCACTCCCTTAAGAATAGCCATAATCGGAGAGATCCAAGACGGCTGATTAGCAACAGCTCAGGAATGTAGCTCCCAGTGAAAGCGCAGAGAATGAGTGGACGCTGCACTTTCTGACGAATTTTTGTTGCCCACAGACCGGGAGATTCCCGGCAGAGGAGCCACACGGGTCGCCAGCGCGACTCGTTTGGCTGGCGTGGCTGTTTTGCCGGTGCCCCAGCGCGGCGCTTCCCGGTGCGGAGTATACGGGACGGACGGGCTCGGCTGGTCCCGTCCCCACAAGGAAAACAGCAATTGGAAGCACCAAGGACTGAGAGTTTCACAGCAAGCACAGCGAACCCGGGAAGGTCCGGCTCTGTGGAGAAGGGGCGTCCACCAAAGGAAAACTAAGAAACAGAAAAACTTCATCACCGGGCGGAGAGAGATCCAAGATGGCCACGTAGCAGCA
>CAUYQU010028614.1:0-78284 GCA_963574635.1 Cheracebus regulus
GAGCTCACAGCTCAGCACTTGAGCTCCTATAAGGGACAGACTGTCTCCTCAAGCAGCTCCCTGACCCCCATATATCCAAAGAGACACCTCATAAAGGAGAGCTCAGGCTGACATCTGGCGGGTATCCTTCTGGGACGAAGATAACAGAAGAAGAAACTGGCAGCAACCCTTACTGTTCTGCAGCTGCTGCAGGTGATCTCCAGGCAAGCAGTGACTGGAGTGGACCTCAGCAGTCCTACAGCAGAGGGGCCTGACTGTTAGAAGGAAAACTAAAAAAAAGAAAGAAATAGCTTCATCATCAACAAAAAGGACATCCACTCAGAGACCCCATCCAAAAGTCACCACTACAAAGACCACAGGTAGATAAATCGACAAGGATGGAAAAGAAACCAGCACAAAAAGGATGAAAACACCCAAACCCAGAATGCCTCTCCTCCTCCAAGGGATCACAACTCCTCACCAACAAGGGAATAAGGCTGGATGGAGGATGAGACTGATGAATTGACAGAAACAGGCTTCAGAAAGTGGGTAATAAGAAACTTCTGTGAGCTAAAAGAACATGTTCTAACCCAATGCAAAGAAACTAAGAACACTGAAAAAAGGTTTCATGAAATGTTAATGAGAATAAACAGCTTAGAGGAGAATGTAAATGAATTGATGGAGCTGAAAAACACAACATGAGAACTTTGCAAAGTATACACAAGTTTCAATAGCCAAATTGACAAAGCAGAAGAAAGGATATCAGAGATTGAAGATCAACTCAATGAAATAAAACGAGAAGGCAAGATTAGAGAAAAAAGAGTAAAAAGAAATGAACAAAGCCTCCAAGAAATATGAGATTATGTGAAAAGACCTAATCTACATTTGATAGGTGTACCTGAATGTGACAGAGAGAATGAATCCAAGCTGGAAAATACTCTTCAGGAGATTATCCAGGAAAACTTCCCCAACCTAGGAAGGCAGGCCAATATTCAAGTCCAGGAAATACAGAGAACACCACAAAGATATTCCTCAAGAAGAGCAACCACAAGGCACATAATAGTCAGATTCACCAGGGTTGAAATGAAGGAAAAAGTGCTAAGGGCAGCCAGAGAGAAAGGTCAGGTTACCCACAAGGGGAAGCCCATCAGACTCACAGCATCTCTCTCAGCAGAAACCCTATAAGCCAGAAGAGTGTGGGGGCCAACATTCAACATCCTTAAAGAAAAGGACTTTAAACCTAGAATTTCATATCCAGCCAAACTAAGCTTCATAAGTGAAGAAGAAATAAAATCCTTTACGAACAAGCAATTGCTCAGAGATTTCATCACCACCAGGCTCGCCTTACAAGAGCTCCTGAAAGAAGCGCTAAACATAGAAAGGAACAACTGGTACCAGCCAATCCAAAAATGTACCAAATGGTAAAGAACATCGACACAATGAAGAAACTGCATCAACGAATGGGCAAAACAACCAGCTAGCATAAAAATGGCAGGATCAAATTCACACATAACAATATTAACCTTAAATGTAAATGGGCTAAATGCAACAATCAGAAGACACAGACTGGCAAATTGGATAAAAAGTCAAAACCCATCGGTGTGCTGTATTTAGGAAACCCATCTCACGTGCAAGGATACACATAGGCTCAAAATAAAGGGATGGAGGAAGATTTACCAAGCAAATGTGAGCAAAAAAAAGCAGGAGTTGCAATCCTAGTCTCTGATAAAATAGACTTTAAACCAACAAAGATCAAAAGAGACAAAGAAGGGCATTACATAATGGTAAAAAGATCAATGCAACAAGAAGAGCTAAAGATCCTAAATATATATACACCCAATACAGGAGCACCCAGATACATAAAGAAAGTTCTTAATGACTTACAAAGAGACTTAGACTCCCACACAATAATAGTGGGAGGCTTTAACACTCCACTGTCAATATTAGACAGATCAACGAGACAGAAAATTAACAAGGATATCCAGGACTTCAACTCAGATCTGGACCAAGCAAACCTAAAAGACATTTACAGAACTCTCCACCCCAAATCCACAGAATATACATTCTCAGCACCACATCACACCTACTCTAAAATTGGCCACATAATTGGAAGTAAATTACTCCTCAGCAAATGTAAAAAAGCAGAAATCATAACAAACATTTTCTCAGACCATAGTGCAATCAAATTAGAACTCAAGATTCAGAAACTAACTCAGAACCGTACAACTTCATGGAAACTGAACTGGCTCTTGAATGTTGACTGAATAAACAATGAAATGAAGGCAGAAATAAAGAGGTTCTTCAAAACCAATGAGAATGAAGACAACGTACCAGAATCTCTGGGACACATTTAAAGCAGTGTCTAGAGGAAAGTTTATAGCAATAAATGCCCACATGCAAAGCAAAGAAAGATCTAAAAGGGACACTCTATCATCAAAATTGAAAGAGCTAGAGGAGCAAGATCAAAAAAACTCAAAAGCTAGTAGAAAACAAGAAATAACTAAGATCAGAGCAGAACTGAAGGGGATAGAGACACAAAAAACCCTTCAAAAAATTAATAAACGCAGGAGCTGGTTTTTAGAAAAGATCAACAAAATAGACAGAACACTAGCCAGATTAATAAAAAAGAAAAGAGGGAAGAATCAAATAGATGCAATAAAAAATGATAAATGGGATATCACCACAGGTTCCACAGAAGTACAAACTACTATCAGAGATTACTACAAACAATGCTATGCACATAAGCCACGAAACCTGGAAGAAATGGATAAATTCCTGGACACTTGCACCCTCCCAAGCCTAAACCAGGAAGAAGTTGAAACCCTGACTAGACCAATAACAAGGGCTGAAGTTGAAGGAGCAATTAATAGCCTACCAACTAAAAAAAATGCCCGGGCCCAGATGGGTTCACAGCTGACTTCTACCAGACATGCAAAGGGTAGTTGGTACCACTCCTTCTGAAACTATTCCAAACAATCCAAAAAGAGGGAATCCTTCCCAGATCATTTTATGAGACCAACATCATCCTGATACCAAAACCTGGCAGAGATGCAACAAGAAAAGAAAACTTCAGCCCAATATCTGTGATGAACATAGATGCAAAAATCTTCAATAAAATACACCAAACCAATTGCAACAGCACATCAAAAAGCTTATCCATCACGATCAAGTAGGCTTCAACCTGGGGATGCAAGGCTGGTTCAACATACACAAGTCTATAAACATAATTTACCACATAAACAGAACCAAAGACAAAAACTACATGATTATCTCAATAGATGCAGAGAAGGCCTTGGACAAAATTCAACAGCGCTTATGCTAAAAACTCTCAATAAACTAGGTATAGATGGAACGTATCTCAAAATAATAAAAGCTGCTGCCGCCGCCGCGCTGAGACGGAGTAGGATGAGGCCCGTGGCCGTGGCTCCGGGGTTGGCGGGGGCAGCAGCAGCTGATGCAGCCGCGACGGCCGCGCCCCCCCCCCCCTCCTGACCTGGATTAGGCCCCGCAGCTCCGTGGCCGCCGCCGCCCCGCGGAGGGGGGGAGTGCTTTGTCTCCCCGTCCCCCCTCCCCCGCCATCGCCGCCTCGCAGGAGGCAACCGCTGCGACCCCAGCGGAGCCCGCGGCCCAGCCTTGAGCCCCCACCCCCGGGGGCTGGCATGAGCGGCCCCTCGGTGGCACCGCGGGGCGGTGGAGTCACCTCCGCCTGATCCCCGGCCTGCCGCCCGACCCCACCTCGCCGACCGAGGCTGACCGCGGAGCGTGCGAACGACCCCACCGCTGCTTTCTCCTCCCCCAGATCACGCACCGCAGCTCCGGAAGATGGGGAACTGCCTCAAATCCCCCACCTCGGATGATATCTCCCTGCTTCACGAGTCTCAGTCCGACCGGGCTAGCTTTGGCGACGGGACGGAGCCGGATCAGGAGCCGCCGCCGCCATATCAGGTAGGGGAGGGTGTGTGTTGGAGGGAGCTAGGAGTAGAGGCAGCTCTGGCCGAGACTGAGGGGGCTTCGGGCCGTCTCTGCTGCTGGCTTCGGCAAGGCCTGGCCTGGGCGGCGTTGACCCCCTTAGGGTTGGATCTGAAGACATTTATTTGCTCTCTGTTCGCAGAATAGGGTTGGTTCTTACGCCTCCCCTCGGGCACCGTGTGGGGTTGGTACCCTCTGCCCTTGAGTTCTGGAATCAGAGAATGTGATCACATCCCCTAGGCCAGTGTCTGGTGGTTCGCTTGTGGAGTTTGGGAGTGACATTTTCCTGCCTTTATGTCTGAATCGTGTGATTTCCTCGTCGCACCGCCAACTGGATTATGGGTTCTGGATAGGTGGTTGCCAAGCACCCCCTCCTCCCACCCCCACCCCCCCCCCCCACTGCCCCATTTATGTTTTCATGTGTGGTCATCCTCTTACCCCTCCCTCGTCTTTGTTAATTGGATCTGGCAGGTCTACATTTCTCCCTCAGCTTCGGAGACGGATCTCCAAGTGATTTTAGCCCTAGCGACATCGAGTTACTTGTTTATATATGTACATATATATAAATTTTAATCCCTCCTCCTTTTGCTCCACCCATATGACACACCTTTTAAACGTGCTGACTTAAGAAAACTTGATTAGCTTGAACTTTGGAAACCTTTAAACCTGACTTGGGAAATTCCTTCGGTTACTCGTGGTGTTCTCCCTTTGTATCAGACTCCTAAATAGGTTTTACTGCTTTTTGTACAACAATCGGTAGTCCCAGATGTGTTACAGAATTAGAGTGACTACTTCTTAAACTCAAAATAGTATGTGGATGTTTAATCCATAATATATATGTAAAAAACCTTTCCTGCACTTTTTCCATTTTAGATAATATTGAATACAATGTTTCAGAGGGCTTCAGTAGTAGTACTTAATTTTTTCCTGAAGAGTTTAGTTTTCTGACTGGGCATTCTCCTTTGTTTCATGTGGTGACATCATTACCTAGTGTTTTCTTTTCTCATTCCTGTGTAAACCAGTGTCTCATTACACCAGAAAAACCTGATCATATATGCTGGTTTTCTGAATAAAATTCTTCTGGGGCATTTCATGTATACCAGTTAAAGTCCAGTCTTGATTGTGGCATACAGAAGCCTCCAGGGCTTCTCCCTCTTAGGTTCTGTATTCCAGGCCTACCAAATACACCAGGCTGTTCACACCTTTGTTTTGCTCCAGTTGCTCTCAGCTTGGAGCCCTTCCCCCAGGTCAGCCAGGTGGACATCTAATCCTCTTTTAGAACTCAAGCTTTCATATCTGAAGTCCCAGCATTCCCTTCCCTCCCAGCCTGAATCCCTTGTTTGTGTCCCCACTGAAACCACTACACTTCCATAAGCAATATCTATAACACTTTAGTGTTGTATCTTTGTTAGATGTGTCTCATCTTTGTATTCGCCTTCTTCAGTGCAAGCTGCATGAAGGTAGGGAATCTGTTTCTGGTTTGCTGTTGTATCCCTCACATCTGCCTCAGTAGGTAGTAACTGGGAGATAAATTACGAGTAAAACCCCTTGAAAACAGGGACTCTCCCCTCACTCAATTTCTGGCACATAAGCACCTAAATGTTGAATGGAGTAATGAAGTTGAATTCAGTATTTTCTGTATTTACACAACTATTTTTTCCAAAGTACATTGTCACAAGGATAGTCTCAAAAAAGCTGAATCTGGGCCGGGTACAGTGGCTCATGCCTGTAATCCCAGCACTTTGGGAGGCCGAGGCAGGAGGATCACTTGAGGTCAGGAGTTTGAGGCCAGCCTGACTAAATGGAGAAACCCAGTCTCTACTAAAAATACAAAATTAAGTGGGCATGGTGGCGCATGCCTGTAATCCCAGCTACTTGGGAGGCTGAGGCAGGAGAATCACTTGAACCTGGGAGGTGGAGGTTGCAGTGAGCTGAGATCGCACCACTGCACTCCAGCCTGGGCAACAAAAAGCAAAATTTTTTCTCAAAAAAAAAACAAAACAAACAAACTGAATCTGGATGTCTTTACAAGTACCTTTGAGTGAAGCAAGCAAACTGTGTTTATATTTCACTCTCTTTCCCTCCCTTAATTACTATACAACAAAAGTGGTTATTTCCTTTTTTTTTTTTTGGAGTTGGAGTCTTGTTCTGTTGCCCAGGCTAGAGTGCAGTGGCATGATCTCGGCTCACCACAGCCTCTACCTCCTGGGTTCAAGCAGTTCTCCTGCATCAGCCTCCCAGATAGCTGGGATTACCAGCATGTGACACCACGCCCTGCTAATTTTGTATTTTTAGTACAAATGGAGTTTCTCCATGTTGGTCAGGCTGGTCTCGAACTCCCAACCTCAGGTGATCCACCTCAGCCTCCCAAAGTTTTGGGATTACAGGCATGAGCCACCACACCTGGCCACGCCCAGCTAACTTTTGTATTTTTAGTCGAGACACAGTTTCACCATGTTGGTCAGGCTGGTCTTGAACTCCTGACCTCAAACGATCCACCTGCCTTGGCCTCCCAAATTGCTGGGATTACAGGTGTGAGCCACTGAATCTGGCCTAAAGTTTTTATTTTAAAATGCTCCCTACCCTTACCTGCTTCTCTTTCTAAAAAAATTAGAGACAGGGGCTCCTATGTTGCTCATAGGCTGGTCTTGAACTTGGCCTCAAGCAATTCTGCTTCCTACCCCCTTTCTTTCCAGGCAAATTGAAAATCGGCTTGTTCTCTTTCTCCTATCCTTATGATAATTGTAGTATTAAAGGTACTAAAGTTTATGGAAACTGTGTTTGTCTTTTCCAGAAGGACTAGATGATGATGAGGGATGAGGGGTTTTTGGTGTCAAGAGGGAACTTTTTTTTGAAAATGTTATATTTTTGATAGTGGGAGGTTTTTGTTTGTTTTGAGACAGAGTCTTGCTCTGTTATCCATGCTGGAGTGCAGTGGTGCGATTTTGGCTCATTATAACCTCCGCTCCCGGGTTCAAGTGATTCTCCTGCCTCAGCCTCCCAAGTAGCTGGGATTACATGCCCAGCTAATTTTTTGTATTTTTAGTAGAGATGGGGTTTCGCCATGTTGACCAGGCTGGTCTTGAACTCCTGGCCTCAGACGGTCTGCCGCCTTGGCCTCCCAAAGTGCTAGGATTATGGGTGTGAGCTACCACGCCTGGCCGACAGTGGGAGTTTTTTATGGTTGCACATTCTTGAAATAAATGACACAGACTATTATACAAATTCAGTATCAATTGGAAGAAAATTACTTTAAAAGCATAAAAAAACTTTTGTAGAAAAAGTATTGTCCTCACCCCGAAAGAAATAAGATCTGTTTTACAAATGGTTATTTTAAATGATCTGAGAAACATCAATCCAAGGTTATTTATTCGTTTATTTGAGTTGGGAATCTCCCTCTGTCATCCAGGCTAGAGTGGATTGCTCACTTGGCAGTTTCAGACTCCTGGCCTCAGGTGATCCTCCTGCCTCAGCCTCCCAAAGACTGGGATTACAGGTGTGAGCTACCTCACACAACCAATTTATAGTATTTTCAGTTGATAAAAGTAACTTTTTCAACAAATTGTAATTAATAGGGAATAGCTAATTGTAAAAAAACAGGTTCTCTTGAGGTGAGTAGTTAAAAGATGTCATTGTTTGCTGCTTTATATGTAAAATATGAATATAATGACAAGAGCCAGTTCGTTATTTCCTATTGACACCTGACAAATGTGTTTTTATTTATTTTTGCCTAAAAGTAAACCCTGTACCATTATGACCTCAGTTTGTAGGAAGTGCATATTTCTCTCCTTTGTTTCTTTTGTAGCCTCCTAACTAGTCTCCCTGCTTTCACCCTTGTCCTCGCTAAGGCCTGTCTTCAACACAGCAGCTACAGTTATTCTGCTAAACCTGAACATGACAGTCTGCCCAACCCTCTGTGGATCCTTGTTTCACTCAAAGTAAAAAATCAAATTCCTTATAGTGTCCCATAAACCCTACGTAATCTGTACCCCTTGACACCTACAACTAACTCCTTTGTTGGCTTCCCTCCAGCTTCCCTGGCCTCATTGCTATTCTAGGACCTTTGCCCTCCTTATTCTTATGCCTGGAGTACTCTTGCCCAGGTTTCAGGGCTGACTGACTCCCTCACCTCCTTCAAGTCTTTTCTCAAATACCACCATAAACCTTCTCTCATCACCGTATTTAAAATTGCAACCTGCCCTAATACCCTGTTCTGTTTTCCCCCAATACCATTTATTACTTTCTAACACACTATTTTACACTGTCTATTATCTGTCTCCTCCCACTAGGTGGAAAGGAGGAAAGGGGATTTTTTAAAAAATTAGTGTTTCCTAAGTGCTTATAACAGTGGCTGGCACATATTAGGCACTCAGGAATTTGGTTGAATGAATGAATAGATTTCTTTTAAATGAACTAATGTATTTGAGGCAGGTATAGTTGAATGTCTTATAAGAACTCTGCATATTCCTTGTGCCATTTTTGCTTCTATATCGTAGGTCATTTTTTGTTTTTTGTTTCAGTGCATTTTACCGGATGAACCTGTAGTATGCACTAAAAATGGTATATTAATGCTTCATTTTCCTGGGTGTCTCTGTGTTACCCAGGCTGGTGGTGTCTCTCTCTCTCTCTCTCTCTCTCTCTCTCTCTCTATAGATAGATAGATAGATACGCTTGGGTTTTTTTGTTTGCTTTTTTTTTTTTTTTTGAGACCAAGTCTCACTCTGTTGCCCAGCTAGAGTTCAGTGGTTTGATCTCAGCTCCACCTCCCAAGTTCAAGCGATTCTCCTGCCTCAGCCTCCTGAGTAGCTTGGACTACAGGCGTGTGCCACCAAGGACAGCTAATTTTTGTGCTTTTGGTAAAGATGGAGTTTCGCTATATTGACCAGCCTGGTCTCAAACTCCTGACTTCAGGTGATCTGCCCATCTTGATGTCCCAAAGTTCTGGGATTATAGGCGTGAGCCTGGCCTTTATATTTTTTAAATTTAAAAAATAGAGACAGGGTCTCATTATCTTGCTAGTCTCAAACTCCTGGGCACAAGGGATACTTGTGCCTCAGCCTCTTGAGGAGCTGGGGTTACAGGTGCACTTCTACTGTGCCTGGCTCAGGTTTTTAAAAAAATTTCCTTTAGAGATGGGGTCTTGCTGTGTTGCCCAGGCTGGAGTCCAGTAGCTATTTGCAGGTGCAATTATAGTTCATTGCAGCCTCCACCTCCTGGTCTCACAGGATCCTGCAGCTTCAGCCTCCTGAGTAGCTAGGACTACAGGGGTATACCACCATGTCTGGCTGTTGTAGATCAGTTTTAAGGAATCCTAAAAAGTCAAATTCCAGTAATATTAAATATAGTAATTGGTGTAAACTAATGCATTAAGTGATTTAGGGGTTTTTACCCTGTATGTATATCACCACAAGATATTTTTGTAATGGGAAAGTACTTGGGGGAGAAAAAGGAAGTACTTGATCCCTATCCTTGAAGTATTGCATGGGAAGAGCTTTAGGGTGCTTCTCAAATTAGAAGGTAGAAAGAAATTTGTCGCACCCTCTGCCCAACTCCCTTATTCCCAAATGTTTACAAAGAGTATAGAGGAAATCTGCCCATCCAAGGCAGTCTTGGAAGGACAGTGAGTGGGAGGATAAGCCACAAAAGGGTGAAGAAAGAAGGTCCATAAGAGGAGAAGGCCAGGTAGGTATTCCAGCTCTGAAAGGTTTATGTAAAACCAATGATCTCACCACCATAATTGAGATCATTGGTTCTTACAACAATAATTTAATTGATGTCTCCTCCTCATTCATTTCATTCCATGTTGCCAGATAAATTTCATCCTAGGTCAGATCGCCTGTCTCATAATCCTTAATGATTCTTTTTTTTTTTTTTGTAACAGAGTCTCTTTCTGTCACCAAGGCTGGAGTTCGTGGAGCCACCTTGGCTCACTGCCATCTCTGCCTCCCAGGTTCGAGCAAGTCTCCTGTCTCAGCCTCCCGAGTAACTGGGATTACAGGCATGTGCCACCATGCCTGGCTGATTTTTGTAGTTTTAGTAGAGATGGGGTTTGACCATATTGGTCAGGCTGGTCTCGAACTCCTACTCTCAGGTAATCCACATGCCTTGGCTTTCCAAAGTGCTGGGATTACAGGGGTGAGCCACCATGCCCAGCCCTTAATGATTCTTTATTATAACTAACCACTGAAGATATCTGACTTCGCATTCAAAGTCATGATTTGGCTATATGTATACTTTTTCGGCTCTTTGTAGCCTTGTGCTTTCTTTTATACAACCTACATACTCTAGTCTCATTCTGAACACAGCAAATGCTGTGTTCCATACGTCTTCTGCTTTCCTGTTTTTGGCCATTCTATACCCATTGCCCAGAATATTCTTCTTTAATCCTTCCCAGTTTAATTCTTAATATTCAGGGTCTAGTTCAAATGTCAAGAATCCACAAATTCTGATTTCTCCAACATACAGACTTTTCTTAATCTGTACCATTCTTAGGACACTTTACCCTTTTAATTTTATTTATTTGTGATAGTGTCACATCTCCTGTGCTAGAATTCAAGTCTGGTTCATTTTCACATTGCTAGAACTATGATTTTCACCTAGCAGGCACTTATAGTTTAGTGAATGTCATGATCAGCGTTTTGCTGTAAGAGTGTGCAATTGTATGGGTTATTAGTGTCTATAAAACATTCCCAGAATCCTGTGCTTTAGTGTTTGGCCTATCACTTCTAATTATAAAGTATGTGAGCTTTGGGAAAGTTAATTTCATTATACATTTTTTGAATATGGTTTTCTGTTCATGAAGTTTAGCTTGCCTAGGTGACTTTTATAAATAAGTAACCAGTTATTTGCATGACCCCATTGTTGCAGTTTTTTTATTTGTTTATACCAGATCTCTTATTCTGAATGTGCTTTAATAATGCCTGATTTTTTTTGGCATTAAGATTGTATGCATCATTAAGAGTAAGACAGTCTGTGTTCAGAGTTTAATTCTAGAGCTAATTATAGGGTAACGAGAAGATGAGGCAGTGAGTTACTTGATACATTAGATCTGAGCACTTGATTTTCTTAAAATATTTTTAAGTTAATACTTAGTAGAAACCTCTGTTGCAGAATTTAGATCTTTAAAAGTTTGTTTTGTTTTGATTTGTTTTGAGATGGAGTTTTCGCTCTTGTTGCCCAGGCTGGAGTGCAATGGCATAATCTCAGCTCATTGCAACCTCTGCCTCCCAGGTTCAAGCATATCTCCTGCCTCGGCCTCCCCAGTAGCTGGGATTACAGGCATGTGGTGCCACCACACCCAGCTAATTTTGTATTTTTAGTAGGGACAGGGTTTCTCCATGTTGGTCAGGTTGGTCTTGAACTCCTGACCTCAGGTAATCCACCCACCTCAGCCTCCCAAAGTGCTGCGATTACAGGTGTAATCGCAGTGAGACACTGCGCCCAGCAAAAGTTTTGATATAAATACTTAGGTAGATTGGGATTCTTTTTCTTTGAGACAGACTCTCACTCTGTTGCTTAGGCTGAGTGCCATGGCATGATCACAGCTCACTGCAGCCTCAACATCCCAGGCTCAAGTCATCCTCCCACCTCAGCCTCCTCAGTTGCTGGGACCACAGGTGCACACCACCACGCCTGGCTATTTTTTGTATTTTTAGTAGAGACAGGTTCTCACTATATTGCCCAGGCTGTTCTCAAACTCCTGAGCTCAAGCAATCCATCCACCTCGGCTTCCCAAAGTGCTGGGATTACAGGTGTGAGCCACCATGCCCAGCCGACAGTTTTTTTTTTTTTTTTTTTTTTTTGAGACAGAGTCAAAAAGTGATTATGCCAGTACATTCCAGCCTGGGCAGCAGAGTGAGACCTTGTCTCTTTAAAAAAAAAAAAAAAATGGGGGCCAGGCGTGGTGGCTCACACCTGTAATCTTAGCACTCTGGGAGGCCGAGGTGGGTGGATCACCTGAGGTCAGGAGTTCAAGATCAGCCTGGCCATCATGGTGAAACCCCATCTTGAAAAAAAGAAAAAAAAAGGGAAAAATAATAGGCTGTAAAAATGTACAGAAGTTGATTGCTGACCAGTAACTTTTAATGTTGCATTAACAAATATTTATAGTATTCTTAACATACTCAGAATTCAGGTTTTTTTCATTTGCGATCTAAATGAAAGTGAGAGTGAGGTGGTGAGAGAAGTCTTGGTGGAAATGAGTGAAAGATTGAGGAAGAGCTGGCTTATGGATAGCCACAGTGTGTAGTTTTTTTTTTAGAGATGGATTTCACCTTTTGCCCAGGCTAGAGTACAGTGACTGTTCACAGGTGTGATCGCAGCACACTACTGCCTCAAACCCTTGAGCTCAAGTCATCCTCCTGTCTTAGCCTCCCAAATAGCTGGACCACAGGCTCATGCCACCATATGTAGTCAAAATGTCCAGGTTTTTTTGTTTTGTTTTTTCAATTAGGTTCCTTGGGTTAAATGGAAGTATGCGTTTTGTTTTTTTTTTTCTAGAGACAGTGTCTCATTATGTTGGCCAGGCTGGTCTTGAACTCCTGGCCTCAAGCAATCCTCCTGCCTCAGCCTCCCAAAATCCTTGGGAGGATTTAGGAGTGCTGGAATTAGGAGTCACTAGGCCTGGCCAAAGTCGAAAAGTAAAGTGATGAAGGAGAAATTAATTTTATCTTCTTGGAGAATTTGCTTGACCTATTGATTTTTATGTTCAAATTGGCCTCATGGTAATGTTTTTGAACTCTTAGATGAGTTCCTTATTTTGACAGTGGATACTTAAAATTTCATATGAATGCATGTATCCCTAGCTTTTAATTAAATTGCCAGCCTAGAGTGTACTCCCAGGGGCCAAATGAGTAATTATCTTATTACTTAATCTAGAAAGCATACTGTAAGGTAACTAAAGGATCTGAAAGTGTGGGAGTGAAGAAAGGAACCCTCCAAATATATTTGCTTCTAAAATTCATAAAATTTTCTGAACATTCATAAAGTTGAATGACTTTAAGAAGACTGAGGCTTTTATAACTGACCGAGCTAAAGTTACGTATTTAAACCCTTATTTTTTGGAAGAAAAGCAGTTTACCATAAATGAGTTTTGAGAGTAAGAAACAGCATGCTTGATACCTAGTTTCGTCTATCAGTTAGCAAGTGTGGTTTAAGCTTCACAGGGAAAGGAGAAATGAGTCTCTTACCCCTAAGGAGCCTACAATTAAGGGACAGGACATGAAGCAATTATGAGGTCAGTATGAAGTAGAACATAATCAAGTATTGTTTGATATATAGTTTTGAAGTTGTGTGATCAGTTTGTGATAGGGCAGTGAATCGCAAATGTACTTTTTAGCTTCTGAATCGTTGGGATAAGCTTACCTGGAACCTGAGTACAAAAAAGTAAATGAAAATAACAGAGTTGCCCTGATTAAACTGAGTGGTGGAACTTGGAGCCAGAAGGATAGCCTTCTGTGTTCACAGGTTCCACATCCTCTGTTCCATCCAATCACAGAAAATATTTGAGAAGGAAAACAAAAAGAATACAAGAGATAACACAAATGTAAAATACATATATATGCACACACACTATATATATATATATATACATATATATATATATATAACTATTACATAGTATTGTTTTAGGTATTATAAGTAATTTAGAGATGACTTAAAGTATGGGAAAGTATGTAGTTTATATGCAAATGTTATGCCATTTTATATAAGGGACTTGGGCATCTGAGGATTTTGGTGTTCAAGGATTTTGGAGTCCATCAGGGGTGGGACTAATCATTAGATGGTGGACATGAACTTAGGTCATTGAGTTGTATAATTTTGTACAGTACAAATATGTGTGTGTGAATTTTAATTAAAATGTAATGTACAGAAACTAGTATATTTTTAACAGAATATCTTGCGCTTTCTTTTGATTGACTGGTTGGTTGGTTGGTTGGTTGATTGAGATGGGGCTCTCACTGTGTTGCCCAGGATGGTCTTGAACACCTAGGATCAAGTGATCCTCCTGCCTCAGCCTCCCAAAGCATTGGGATTACAGGTGTGAGCCACTGCACCCAGCAAGTTTCTTTTTTTTTTTGAGACGGAGTCTTGCTCTGTCGCCAGGCTGGAGTGCAGTGGCGCAATCTCGGCTCACGGCAACCTCCGCCTCCTGGGTTCAAGCAATTCTTCTGCCTCAGCCTCCCGAGTAGCTGGGACCACAGGTGCATGCCACCACACCCAGCTAATTTTTGTATTTTTAGTAGAGACGGGGTTTCACCATGTTGGCCAGGATGGTCTCAATCTCTTGACCTCGTGATCCACCCGCCTTGGCCTCCCAAAGTGCTGGGATTACAAGTGGGAGCCACCATGCCCGGCCTGCAAATTTCTTAATTACATAGCCTGGTGCACTTGCAAAATATAGCCACGACTGTAATATAGTCTATTTCCAAGCCCCCAAAAGGCTCCCTCCTGCCCCCTCCAACAGTTAGTACCTTTTCTCCAAAGGTAACTTGGTTGTTAATGACCCCCTATCACCCATACTTGTTTGTGTGGTCAACTTCAGACTGAATACATTCTAGCATTGACATAATGGCAGTAGTTTACATTCTTTTTCATTGCTATGCAATATTCAAAATTCTGTAAGTATACCACATTTTATTTATTCATTCTATTATGTGTATTTCAGTGGTATCAATTTTGGGCTGTATAAATAAAGATGCTGTGAACATTATATATAAGCACCTATTCTGAGTAATGGAATTACTGGATAATGGAGCCACATGTATATTTAGTTTTTCTCCCAATATTTTATTACAGAAATTTTCAAAAATAAGAGCTGACAGAATTGTTTGAATACCCATATTCATTCCTACCACCTAAATTCTGCAGTAAACATTTTGCTGTATTTGCTTTCACATATACCTATTCATTCTCCTGTCGATCTATCCTGTTAATCTGTTTAATAAAAAAAAAAAAGTTGGCCAAATAGGTTTCCAAGTGGTTGCACTAATTTTCTGCTTGTGCTGACAACATGAAGTTTCATTTGTGCCATATCTTCACCAGAACCTGATATTGTCAATCTTTATTTTTGGAATTTTTTTCAACTTCAAAATATAATTGACATAATTATATATACTTGTGATGTACAACATGGTGTTTTAATAAACGTACACATTGTGAAAAGATTACCACAGACAAGCTAATTTACAGATCCTTCACCACAGTTATAATTTGTTATTGCGAGAATAAGATGTATTTCCATAGCAGTTTTCAGGTATTTACAGTACTGTAGTCACTATGTTATAACAGATCTCCATAATTGTAGATATGTTTTATTTTAGACATTCTGATAGGTGTGGAGAAGTGTAGAAATGCAGTTGACCCTTGAACAACATAGAGTTGAACAGCATGGGTCTACTTACAGTGCTAATCTGTTAAGTCAAATATGTTGGAATCTTTAAGATTTGTGACAATTTGAATAAACAAGTGATTCTCATCTTTTGAAATATCAGAAAATTAAGGTATGTCATGATGGATGCATAAAATATGTAGATGCTAGTGTGTTTCATCATTTACTACCATAAAGCTTACACATCTATATAAAAAATTAAAATTTGGGCTGGGCATGGTGGTTAATAGCTGTCATCCCAGACCTTCGGGAAGCTGAGGCAGGAGGATTGTTTGAGCTCAGAAGTTTGAGACAGCCTGGGCAGCATCATCTCCACGAAAGATCAAAAGTATTAGCTAAGGCCGGACAAGGTGACTCACATGTGTAATCACAGCACTTTGGGAGGCCAAGACAGGCAGATCACTTGAGGTCCAGTTTTTAATTGGGTTGTCTGTTAAAACCTTGATTTGTAGAAGTTTAAAGTATATTTTACTAATAAAAAAGAATAGTAATTGTTCTCTGCGTAATATTTAGAAAATAAGGCCAGGTGCAGTGGTTCAAGCTTGTAATCTCAGTGCTTGGGAATGCCAAGGCGAGAGGATCCCTTAAGGCCAGGAGGTTGAGACCAGCCTGGGCAGCACACTGAGACCCTGACTCTACAAATAATAAAAATGTTGGGTGTGGTGGTGTGCACCTGTAGTCCCCAGCTACTTGGAAGGCTGAGTGAGGCAGGAGGATCACTTGAGCCTAGGAGCTCAAGGTTACAGTGAAATGTGATCACACCACTACACTCCAGCCTGGGCAAGAGCAAGATCCTGTCTTTTTTTGTTTGTTTGTTGAGACTGAGTTTTGCTGCTGTTGCCCAGGCTAGAGTACAGTGGCGTGATCTCAGCTCACTGCAACCTCCGCCTCCCAGGTACGAGCAGTTCTCCCTGCCTCAGTCTTCCAAGTAGCTGGGATTATAGGCACACACCACCACAGCGATCTAATTTTTTGTATTTTTAGTAGAGATGGAGTTTCGTCATATTGATCAAGCTGGTCCTGAACTCTGGACCTCAGGTGACCCGCCCACCTCAGCCTCCCAAAGTGCTGGGATTACAGGCATGAGCCACCATGCCTGGCCAATTCTGTCTCTTAAAAAAGGAAAAGGAAATAAAGAATGGAAGGAAAGTAGAGATTGTGTTAGATCCTAGAATGCAAAAATAAATAAAATGATCTCCATGTTGTCAGTGTACCCACATTCTAGAGAGGGATGTAGGTAAATGGATATAAAATGCACTGCAATAAATTTTATGAAGAGGAAAGTTTAGGATGCTATATTTGTTCAATACTTCATTATTTTTGCTTTCTTGATATTTTAAATAATACTATGAATGTTTAATAGATAAAACACTTCTTGTTTTAGAATATTAGTATACATTTTCTTAGAAATTGCTGGATCTGGCCAGGCACAGTGGCTCATTCCTGTAATCCTAGCACTTTGGGAGGTGGAGGTGGGAGGATTACTTTAGCCTAGGACTTGGAGACTAGCTTGGACAACGTAGTTAGATCCCATCTCTAAAAAAAAAAAAAAGGGAAAGAACTGCTAAATCAGAGGATGTGAGGATTTTTAAACTACACAATAAAACAATTGGATCATTCTAAATAATTCAAACCATGGAAAAGTATGTTCCACAACAAAGCGTACCTCTTTAGTGACCAAAATGTGGAATTGATGAATATTGGGGGGGGGTTCCCCCTAAAACTTTAACCCCCTTTGTGTTGACAACATTCATGAGAATTTTGTTGATTAGGTTATATATATATTTTTTAAGGATCAAAGAGTAAAACATGGTCTCCTTCATTAGGGTTAGATATCCCTTGCCAGCTCCTTGGATGAGTTCCTTTTTTTTTTCCTGTTTTTGAAATGAAGTCTCACTCTTTTGCCCATGCCTGGAGTGCTGTGATATGATCTCCACTCACTGCAACCTCCGCCTCCCGGGTTCAAGCAATTCTCCTGCCTCAGCCTCCTGAGTAGCTGGGACTACTGGCGCATGCCGCCAGGCTCTGCTAATTTTTTTGTATTTTTTTTGTTTTGTTTTGTTTTTTGACAGAGTCTCGTTCTGTCATCTAGGTTAGAGTCCAGTGGCAGGATCTTGGCTCACTATAAGCTCCGTCCCCCTGAGTTCAAGCGCTTCTCCTGCCTCTGCTGCCTCCCAAGTAGCTGGGATTATACAAGCACATGCCACCACTCCCAGCTAATTTTCATATTTTTAGTAGAGGCAGAATTTCACTATGTTGGCCGAGCTGATAAAGGCTCTTTGGGGGAGCTTTTGGTATTTTCAAGGAAGGGGGTCAAGCCTCATTCTTTTGCATGTGACTGGCCTGATGTGAAAACAGTTTTCTTTTCTCATTGAATTATCTTGGTCTTCTTGCCAAAGATCAGTCGTCTGTAAATGTGAGAGTACATTTCTGGATTCTTCGTTTCTGTTCCATGGGTCTGTATGTCTGTCGTTAGGCTAGTACTGTACCTGTAGCTTTTGTAAGGTTTGAAATCAGAAAGTGAGTCTTTTTTCGTTATTCTCTCTTTTCAAGATTGTTATGGCTATTCTTAGTTCCTTGTATTTCCATGTGAATTTTAGGATCAGCTGTCAATTTTTGTAAATGAACCAGCTGAAATTTTGATAGGGTTACTTTTTTGTTTTTATGAGCCTACATTGAAATATTCAATGATTGCCCAATCATTGTCACCCTAAGCCTAGTTTACCTTAGAGTTCTCTTGGTGTTGTACACGGAATTGGCATGTATAATGATGTGCATCCTCCATTATAGTATCATACATAATAGTTACACTGCTCTAAAAACTCTATGTTCCATCTGTTCGTCCCTCCCCCAACTCCTGACAAGCACTGATAGTTCTGTTGTCTCTATAGTTTTGCCGTTTGCAGAATGTTGCATATTTGGAATCATACAGTATATAGCCTTTTCAGATTGGCTTCTTTCATGTAGTAATATATATCTAAAGTTTCTCCATGTTTTTCATGGCTTGATAGCTCATTTCTTTCTTAGTGCTGAATAATATTCCATTTGCATTGATATAATAATTTAGCCATTTGCCTACCTAAGGACACCATAGTTGCTTCCACATTGTGATAGTTATGAATAAAGCTCCTATAAACATTTGTTCGTGGGTTTTGGTTGGATGTAATTTTTCATCTCCTTTGGGTAAATACCAAAGAATGCAATTGCTGGATTAAATGGTTAATAATATATTTAGTTTTGAAAGAAGTAGCAAACTGTCACCCAAAGCATACCATTTTGTCTTTGTTGTTGTTGTTGTTGTTACTGTTTTTTTGAGATGGCTCGTTCTGTCACCCAGGCTGAAGTGCAGTGTGGTGTGATCTCGGCTCACCACAACCTCCACCTCCCTGGTTTAAGGGATTCTCGTACCTCAGCCTCCCGAGTAGCTTGGATTACAGGCATGTGCCACTGCACCCGCCTAACTTTTGCATTTTTAGTAGAGATGGGGTTTCACTATGTTGACCAGGCTAGTTTTGAACTCCTGATCTAAGGTGACCCGCCTGCCTTGGCCTCCCAAAGTGCTGGGATTACAGGCGTGAGCCACCACACCTGGCCACAGAGCATACCATTTTGCATTCCCACCAGTAGTAAATGAGAGTTTGTTACCACACATCCTTGCTAGGATATTGTATCCGTGTTTGGATTTTCACCATTCTGTTAGGTGTATAGTGGTATTTTGTTTTAATTTGCAGTTCTCAGTGCTTCTCAGTACCTCCCACCCACCTTAGCTGGGATAGGATGGCTGGAGGGGCTGAAGTTGGGTAGTTCCCTTTCCCCAGGTAGGGTTAAGTAAGCTCTGGTAAAAGTTTCTCCCAGAACTTTAAAAAGGTTCACTGGGTGTGGTGGCTCATGCCTTTAATCCCAGCACTTTGGGAGGCTGAGGCAGGTGGATCGCAGAGGTCAGGAATTCAAGACCAGCCTGGCCAGCATGGTGAAACACCGTCTCTACTGAAAACTGCCACAAAAAAAAAAAAAAAAAAAAAATAGCCAGGCATGGTGGCAGGTTCCTGTAATCCCAGCTGTTTGGGAGGCTGAGGCAGGAGAATCGCTTGAACCTGGGCGGTGGAGGTTGCGGTGAGCTGAGATTGCACCACTGCACTCCAGCCTGGGTGACAGAGTGAGAATCTGTCTCAAAAAAAAAAAGTTTTGCCTAAGGATAAGCTTATTAGGAGCAGAATACTCTGGCATATTTTAAATGGTTTATTTTCCCCTCCACCTCCTGAAAGCACTCATGTGAGGACCTGGTAGAGGTTTTGGAGGTAAAACTCACAAAAGTGTGGGAGCCCCATATAATTGGATCCACTTGGAATTTTTATTTTAATTTTATTTATTTATTTGTTTGTTTGTTTTGGAGATAAGAGTCTTGCTCTGTGGCCCAACATGGAGTACAGTGGCACAATCTCAGTTCACCCTCTGTCTGCTAGGTTCAAGCCATTCTTGTGACTCAGCCTGTCTTGAGCAGCTGGGATTACAGGTGCGCACCACCATGCCCGGCTAAATTTTCTATTTTTTGTAGAGATGGGGTTTTGCCACATTGCCCAGGCTGGTCTCAAGCTGCTAGCCTCAAGTGATCTGCCTGCCTCAGCCTCCCAAATTGCTGGAATTATAGGCATGAACCACCGTGCTCAGCCATGACTATTTAATAATAGCCACTCTGACTGGTGAGATGTTATCTCATTATAGTTTTGATTTGCATTTCTCTCTTTTTTTTTTTTTTTGAGAGAGAGTCTTGCTTTGTCACTCAGACTGGAGTGCAGTAGTGTGATTTCAGCTCACTGCAAGCTCCACCTCCTGGGTTCAAGCAATTCTCCTGCCTTAGCCTTGTGAGTAGCTGGGTTTACAGGCACCTGCCACCATGCCTGGCTAATTTTTGTATTTATAGTAGAGACGGGGTTTCACCCTGTTGGCCACACTGGTCTCAAACTCCTGACTTCAGGTGATCCACCTGCCTCAGCCTCCCAAAGTGCTGGAATTACAGGCATGAGCCACCATGCCCGGCCGATTTACATTTCTCTAATGATCAGTGATACTCAGAATAGCTCGCAATCTACAACATCAGTTATTTCTGGAATTTTCCATGTAATATTTTCAGACCGTAGTTGACCACATTTAATCTAGGTAGAAGAGATCCTCTTCATTTTAAAGATGAACAAATAGGTCGGGCAGTAGAGCAGGGCAGCTAGGAGAAATGCATTTAGACAATAGGGATAACTGCACAGTGAGGCAGAAGATATCATAATACACTAGATTTGGCTCAAAGGCGGTCACAGGAGCCTCTAGGAGTTCATTTCCAGTAGAGTCCAGCAGAGAGGAATGGGATAATGGAATGAAGTAGGTTATGGTGATACTTGAAGTAATCAGACTCCTTTAAAATGAATTGGGTCTTCTAAAAATGTTTCATAAATCCTAAAGGTAGACACATCGTATGGCACATACAGTGTTCTACTAAATAATCAGAAATATCCATACGTATAACACCTCTTTTTTCATTTGAAAGTGAACAGCCCTGCCTCAGCAAATTTCTCAAGTTAACAAAGTGTTTTCAGTGTCCCCATGTCTTTTCTATTCTCAGGTGGTGATTTCCTTTCTTTTGCCATTCTCTGTAATAGGCAATCTGTGCTTTCTAACCTTTCTCTTAAATTTATAGTGTAGTGATTAGTAAGGCACCAGTTCCTATCAATTAAGGCTCATTTCAATGTAATGTGGTTGTGTTTTATTTAGCGTTACGTCCACTAGGCCATGTGCACCACTCCCTGCACCTTTTTGTTAGACAGCTGGAGGCCTGTTCAAAAAATGACTAGAAAAAGAACGTGTAACTCATCCTTTATGGCTTTCTTATAGCACCAGAAATTATCCAGCCTTGTTTTATCCTGTTTACTCTAAGATCCTAAGCCAGTGGTTCTCAACCAGGATGAATTTGCTCTCTAGGAAACATTTGGCAGTCTAGAGACATTTTTTTTTTGGTTGTCACAACGTGGCAGGGAAGAGGGTGCTACTGGCATCTAGTGGATAGAGAGAGCTGCCAAACATCCTGTGATGTACAGAACAGCCCCCTACAACAAAGAATTGTCTTACTAAAATATCGTTGCCCAGGTTGAGAAACTCTTCACTAAGCAAACCGTTTTCCTCTCTAACCTCAATTAGGTCCTTAATTAAGTTTGTTTCTTCAACTGAAAAGTGGAGGTTATTGCACTTTTTCAAATGGTTGCAAAGATAAATGAATTTAAGGCATGGAAATACTTAGCACAGTGTCTGACACACAATGGCACTCTGCTGATTGAATAAATTAGGGTTTAAAAAAAATATGGTATAATGCAGCTTCTCATCCATCCTGATTTTCCTGCAAAAATTATCATGTTAAATGTTTTGATCCATTATCACTGTAAATCTTACATGTTATAGAAATTCCTGTGTTTAGCATCGAAAACTTCCTAGACTGCCTCTTAAATAGGTTTTGATTTTTGGTCATGAAAGCAATGATTATCATACCACCACTGGAACAAAATCTTTTTAAGTAAGAGATACCTTTTCCTGTTCTTTTCTGAAGCACTTCAGTGAATTAAAGACTGGGAGGAGTGTAGGTCAATGTTTAAGTCAATCAGTAATTGAATATTTTCTAGTGTCTAGAGTTAATAAGTTCGTGATCAAAAAGCCTGTGTAGGAGAAGACGTTAGAAGGATTTTAGAAACACTAAGCTTACCCCATTCTCCTTGTGCTTTTATTTTTGTGTAGAATTTCAAGGCCATCAATAGTTGTAGTCTTAAAAGTCCCTAAAAGAAGAAATGATATTACTGTCAAGAACTAGTAAGCCATACATGAAAGATTTGTGGATTGTTTAGATTTTTATGGTGTACCACTGTTTGCAAGGTGGTGTTAGGTGCTAGGAATAAGGAGTTTGTAAGTTTGGTTAATTGGCTGAGGCCCATTGTTGATGTGTTAATTTTTTTGTGAATTAGTTTTTAGCACACAGATCCTGCACAAGATAAATTTATACCTTTAAACATTTTAATTTTTTGGTATCGTAAATGGTGTTTATACTTTTTATTTTGGCTTCCAGTTCATTGCTAGTATTTACAAGTACAACTGATTTGTGTGTGTGCTTTTAACCTACAACCTTGCTGAATTCATTTGGGAGGTTTTGGTTAGAGTCCTTGGGATTTTCTAAATAGGCTCATGTCTGGTTGTCTCATTAATTAAAAATTTTTAGGATGTGTTTTGTAAAGCATTAATATTCAATTTTGGGTGATTTCATTCTGAGGCTGATTTTCATCTCAGCGCCCTTTTAAACTTTCACAGCTTCTCCCTTTTCATCTTCACTCCCTTCCCCAGAAATCACTGAAATGATTTCTGAGCAAATTATCATTTTATCTTACTGATTCAAAATTATTATTAGATAAGTTTATTATATGCTAGAGATAACAGAATAATGTATCCAGAGTCTTGAATTATGTAGGACTATTTGTGTTAGTGAGCGAAGTCTGTTCGCTTTTGGATTCTTGTACCTACTTTTTATTGATTTTTCTTTTTCTCATTGTCAGTTCTTCATCTGCTGTTAGTGTGTCTGTCCTTGAAGTACCTCTTCCTGCTTCTAATAATTTGGCATGTTGGAAAACCAGATACTCAAGCTCATCACAGTATTTTCTATTGCCTGCCAAAAGAGAGATCCCAGAGGCAGTGGCAGTTGAGTAAAGTAGCGTTTTCACTTGCAACTCTATTCTGGGGTTTAGGTAACATGAGTACCTTACATTTTTTTAAGTTAAAAAATTTTTTAAAGTTTGGAACAAATTTGCTTAATAAAGTCAATTTTAGCAGGAAATTCACATGCATTTGAGAATTGAAAGAAAGAACCTTTAATGTTGATATAAGCCTATCAGTGTTTCCTTTTTCGTATGTACCTCACCACCTCCTTTGTGTTTAATTGTCTGGACTTTTTTCACATTCCTAGATTTTGTTTCTCAAAAATGCTTCTCCCTTAAAACATGATTTAATGAACGCTTTGTAAGATCTAAGTTCTTAATCTCAAAGTAATCTTTAGATTGAGGAGCACTAAAATTGAGATCCATAGACCTTTAGGGACAGGGATAGAACTGCTTTCAGTGGGATTGATTTCCTTAGTAATCGTATGTGTTTTATTAAAAAATGTTATCTGAAATAGCTTTCATCATACTGCATAAGATTTCCATGGCAAAAAAAAAAAAAGTTTTAAGAATCCATGAGAGAGAATCCCACAGTGAGCTCCTATCACTGCTCCAGAAACCACAAAGCTTTTTGGGATTCTGAACTCTGAACTCTGAGTCACAAGAGTTTTGATAGATATGTGGTATTGGAATTCAGTTGAATTTTGCTATTCCAACATTTAGGTAAATTGCCAGACATCATTAAGATTTGTAGCATGAAATGGGCCCATTTATTTACTTGCTTATTTATTTATTTATGTAGAGACAGAGTCTTGCTCTCTTGCCCAGGATGGAGTGCAGTGGCATGATCTTAGCTCACTGCAGCCTCTGCCTCCCAGTTTCAAGCGATTCTCCTGCCTCAGCCTCCCACCACGCCCTGTCTGTGATAAGATTTTTAAATATTTCATGGCTTGTCACTGTGGCTCATGCCTGTAATCCCATCAATCCTGGCTCACTGCAACCATTGTCTCTTCAGTTCAAGTGATTCTCCTGCCTTAGCCTCCTGAGTAGCTGGCATTACAGGCATGCATCACCACCCCCAGCTACTTTTTTTTCCTATTTTTCAGTAGAGATGGCATTTCACTATGTTGGCCAGGCTGGTCTCAAACTCCTGGCCTCAGGTGATCTACCTGCCTCGGCCTCCCGAGTAGCTGAGGCTACAGGCACGTACTACCACTCCTGGCAAATTTTTTTAGAGATGAGGTTTCGCCATGTTGCCCAGGCTTGGATTACATGTGTGCGCCACTGCACTTGGCCCCAAAACAGTTTTTAATGGGTGATGCTGGGACGCCTACATATTACCACATAGTTAAGTGAAGTTGGACCCCTTTCTTACTATATGCAAAAACTAATTCAGAGTGGTTTATATGCCTAAAATGTAAGATCTAAAACTTTGTAAACCTCTTAGTATAGGACCAAGTGCTCATGACCTTTGGTTTGATAGAAACATCTTAGGATACTGAAAAGTAAAAGTAACCAAAGTTGAATTTCATTAAAATTTAAAATTTGTTATTGAAAGAACACCATCAAGAAAGTGAGAAGATAATCCATAGGATGCAAGAAAATATTTGGGGTTGTTCATTCGTTTGTTTTTTGAGACAGAGTCTTCCCTCTGTCATCCAGGCTAGAGTGCAGCAGCACAGTCTTGGCTTATTGCAACCCTACCTCCAAGGTTCAAGCAATTCTTGTGCCTTAGCCTCCCAAGTAGCTGGGATTACAGGTATGCACCACCACGCCCTGCCTTTTTTTTTTTTTTTTTCAGTAGAGATTTCACTATGTTGATCACGCTGATCTTGAACTCCTCACCTCAGGTGATCTGCCTGCCTCAGCCTCTCAAAATATTTATAAATCATTTGTCTGATAAAGGACTTGTGTCCAGAAGACAACAAAAAGATAATTTGCTATCAGGGAAATGCAAATGAAAATTACAAATGAGATAGCACATCTTATCCACTTGACTGGTTATAGTAAAAATAAGTTTAAGCAATGATGTAGAGAAACTGGAACATTCTATTTCACTATTTAAAATACACACTTCTGTGGTTTCCAGTGTGTTCAGAGTTACACAACCATCACTTATCAATACAGCTCCCCATAGGATTGTAAGATAGTGCAGGTGCTTTGGAAAAGTTTGGCAGTTCTGCAAAAGGTTTTGCAGAATTCCACTCCTTGGTATATCTACCCAATAAAATGAAAACATGTACAAAAACTTGTACATGAATTTTCTTAACAGTATTCACAGTAGCCAAAAAGTGGAAACAACCCATGTCCATCAGTGACTAAACAAAATGTTGGTGGGATATTCAGTGATAAAAAGGATTGCAATTCTGATAAATGCTGCATCATGGGTGAACTTTGAAAGCATGCTAAGTGAAAGGCTAGCCACAAAAGACTGCATATTAGTATGATTCCATATACAAGCATACCTTGTTTTATTGCACTTCATAGGTTGGTGTGTGTGTTTACACAACTTGAAGGTTTGTGGCAACTCTGTATGAAACAAGTCTAGGAGCTCACTTCATTTCTCTGCCACATTTGGTAATTCTCATGCTTTCAAACGCTTTCATGATTACATCTTCTGTGGTGATCTGTGATCAGTTCTATTAGGGTGGTCTGCAACGAAACCCACACATCTGAGTAATGCTTATCTATTAAATGTCCAGGATAGGCAAATCTATAGAGACAAAAAGCAAATTAGTAGTAGTAGTAGTAGCCTAGGTCTGGAGAGTTTAGGGGAGTGATTGTTAGTGAGTACCCTTTCTTTGGGGGGTAATGAAAATGTTCTAAAATTGATAAGTGATGGTTGCATAACTCTGAACACACTGGAAACCATTGAAGTGTGTATTTTAAATAGGGAAGTAGAATATGAATTATCTCTCTAAAGTGTTATAGTTAATGGAAGCCTTTTACCTTATCATGATTCTGTATTTCCTTAATGCTGAGATGTACTTTTTAAGGATGAGCTTAGTTCCTCACTCCTGGGATCCCAGCAGTTTGGGAGGCCAAGGCAGGAGAATTCCTTGAGCCCAGGAATTTGAGACCGGCCTGGGCAACATAGTGAAAACCTGTCTCTACAAAATTTATTTTTTTAATTAGCTGGGCGTGGTGGCATGGGCCTGTAGTCCCAGCTACTCAGGAGGGTGAGGTGGGAGAATCGCTTGAGCCCAGGCAGTCGTCGAGGCTGCAGTGAGCCAAGATTATGCCACTGCACTCCAGCCTGGGTGACTGAATGAGACCCTATCTTAAAAAAAAAATTATATTTATCAGGATGATAGATATGATGCTGGCTTTTAAATCTCTGTGATTGTTCAGGAACTTCGTCAGAGCTAATCCAGGGGGTTTTGTTTTGGTCAAGATTCGTAGAACATCAGAACTAGAATATACATTGAGACCAACTATTCTAAACCCTCCATTTTATGGTCCTAAGTGTCAGTCTGGCAAAATTCAGAGAAAACATTTCCTACTAGGAGATTGCAGCTGGGAAGAAGGTGGTGCCAGCAGCAGCTTGTAAGGATATAAAGAGAAAGATCAGAAGAGCTGGCTCTTATTTCCTACTGGAGGAAAAGATCCAGCTTTTGGTGACAAGCTACATTCTTTAGTAGTGACTTTATTTTTCCTTCACCGCAAACCAGACTTGTACTACTATTTCCAGCCTCAGCACATTATTTAGGCACTTCCTCACTGCATTGTTTTAGTTTCTGAAATGGTATCACATTCCCTAAATTGAATCCAACTTTTAATGTAGTGCCCTTCAGACAGACACGTTTTACATTCATCCGTTTGTGTCTTCTTGGGTTAAACCACCTAAGATTAGGGCCCAATACATTTTTGACAATATCCATCATTTTATAGATGCTTCATTTACATATTAACAAGACAACTGGAATGCTTCAGAGATTTTTCTCATCAGATCAGACCTTGCGGTTTTTGATGTCTGACCCTATCTTTTTGGCTGGGCACGGTGGCTCACACCTGTAATCCCAACACTTTGGAAGGCCAAGGCAGGTGGATCACTTGAAGCCAGGAATTCAAGACCAGACTGGCCAACATGGTGAAATCCTGTCTCTACTGAAAATACAAAAATTAGCCGGGCATGGTGGCACGTGCTTTTACTCTCAGCTACTTGAGGTTGAGGCAGGAGAATTGCTTGAACCTGGGAAGTGAGATTGCAGTGAGCCAAGATCGCGCACTGCATTCCAGGCTGGGTGACAGAGACCCTATCTTCGCTCCTCCTTCAGCATATTTTATAATCCTGTCTTCCATTTCTATTCTAGCCCCTTCCATGCTGCTGCATTTTTCCACAATGCATATTTTAATTTTAAATTATTCCTTCTCTCCTTTTCTTAAAGGCAGATGATTTCCTTTGGATTCTCGCTGTTTCTTTTGCCTGCAGACATACGGAGAACTAAAGAAAGTATTAAGGAAAAGATTGTTTAAATTTATTTGAAATGTATTTACTTCTCTGTGAATTCTATCTTTCTCAAAATTTAAACTCACAGGGCAAGCCCATGTGTATCTCCTAATCAACAATGAGGAAATGGTAGTTAGATAAGACTGTATAAAACATTTAAGTAGATGATGATGGAAAAAGGAAGAGAGGAAGTCAGGGATCAGGAAGGATGTCTATCTCCAGGGACTAGTCGGGTGGTGGTGTCAGAGAAGAGCCCATATATTGAGCCTTTTATCTTGGTAAGTGCTTTACTTATCTGCTTATTTTTTATAATACCTTTTTTTTTGAAATGGATTCTAGCTGTGTGGCCCAGGCTGGAGAGCAGTGGCATGATCTCCACTCACTGCAACCTCTGCCTCCCAGGTTCAAGTGATTCTCATGCCTCAACCTTCCTAGTAGCTGGAATTAAATTACAGGCATACACTACCATGCCTGGGTAATTTTTGTGTTTTTAGTAGAGATGGGGTTTCACCATATTGTCCAGGCTAGCCTCAAACTCCCCACCTCAGTGATCCACCTTCCTTGGCCTCCCAAAAGTGTTAGGAAGGATTACAGGAGTAAGCCATCATGCCCAGCTTAGCCCAACGCTTTTTTTTTTTTTTTTTTTTTTAAGAAAGAGTCTCACTCTGTCACCCAGGCTGGGTGCAGTGGTGTGATCTCAGCTCACTGCAACCTCTGCCTCCCAGGTTCAAGCAGTTCTTATGTCTCAGCCTCCCGAGTAGCTGGGATTACAGGCATGCACCACTATGTCTGGCTAATTTTTTTTGTATTTTTAGTAGAGATGGGGTTTTGCCATGTTGGTCACTCTGGGCTCGAACTCCTGACCTCGTGATTCACTGACCTCAAATGATCCACCTGCCTCAGCCTCCCAAAGTGCTGGGATTTACAGGGGTGAACCACCGCACCTGGCCTCTGGTGCTTTAAGGTAGATATTTTGTCTGTTTTGCTGATGAAGAATCTTAACGCTCAGATGTTAAGAAGCTTGCCTAAGGCCACATACATAATTAAATGCCAGAGCAGAAATTCCAGGAAATGCCTATGTTCTTTCCATTATGCGTTTTCATTAACCTAGGTAGGGGGCATAGAAATTCTGAGTTTGAGAAGCACCTGAAAGTGTATTTGGTTTGGTTTTGGACCTGTTGAAGTTACTGTGGGATAGGTAGGTAGAACTTTGAAAGAGGCAACAACCCAGGTATTTTCACTTGGGACAATGTTGGGTGTAATTTTTATCAAGTTTTCCTTTTTTATTGTATTTAATCCAAATAATTAGCCATTTCCTCTTTCTTTTTGAGGCAGCAATTTTTATTTTTCTTTTTGTTATATTGTTATTTAATCCAAATCATTAGCAATTTTTCTTTTTCTTTTCTTTCACTTTGTGACCCAGGCTGGAGTGCAGTGGCGCAATCTCATCTCACTATAGCTCAACCTCCTAGGCTCAAGCAATCCTGCTGCCTTAGCCCTCCAAGTAGCTGGGACTACAGGTGTGCGTCACCACACCTGGCTGATTTTTGTATCTTTTATAGAGACCAGGTTTCACCATGTTGCCCAGGCTGGTCTCAAACTTCTAAGCTCAAACTATCTACCTGTCTCGGCCTCCCAAACTGCAAGGCTTACAGGTGTAAGGCACTGTGCCAGGCCCATTAGCAATTTTTCATAGCATATTTACAAAGTTCTAATATGTATATAATATATATTGCAAGAACATAAGTGCTTTGATTTAGATTATTCAGTTATGTAATTATGTTGAGTCCCAATTACCTGCCAGACACTGTGCTGAGTAGGTAGTAAACATTGGTAAGCAAAACAGACACAGCCCCTGCCCTTATCAAACTACCCAGATAGCCTGGGCACAGTGGCTCTCGCCTATAATCTCCCCACTTTGGGAGACCAAGGCTGGCAGATCGCTTGAGGCCAGGAGTTTGAGACCAGCCGGATCAGTGAGACACCGTCTCTATCAAAACCAAAAAAACTGCTGGGCGTGGTGGTGCATACCTGTAATCCCAGCTACTGGAAAGGCTGTTGTGGGAGGATCACTTGAGCCCAGGAGTTGGAGGTTGTAGTGAGATTTGTTTGTATACCTTTTATCATTAGATCATATTTAGGCTCTGAAACAGGCTAATCAAAATATTTAGGTTTTTTTTTTTTTTCTAATTTGTTTTCAGCTGGGAATGAAACACAGTAACTTGGCAAATATAAAGTTGGAGCACAACCTAGCACTGGCATTGGAGATCCTCAAAACAATCCCCAGATTTGGTGATTCAATAGGACTCATGGGACTTAGTGTATAATCTTATTTACAGCTATGATTTGTTACAGCAAAGAATCAAAGCAAAATCAGCTAAGGGAAAAGGTGCTTTGGTCCAAAGGGAACTAAGCACAAGCTTCCAGGAGTCATCGCCTAGTGGAGTCACACAGGACATGCTTAATTCCTTCAACATATGTGAAAGGTTTTCTGCCAGAGCCGCTCATTTGAAGACTCAGTGCCCCAGGTACTGATTAGACACCCACTGCCTAACACATGACAAAATTTCAGATTCCCAGAGGGAAAGCAGATGTTGAACACTGTATAAACCATATAGTGTTTATATAGAGAGGCAGCAGATAGGGAATGGTGGGAACCACCCCCAAATCCACATCTTTTTTTTGTTGCTGTTGTTGTTGATAAGAGTCTCGCACTGTCGCCCAGGCTGGAGTGCAGTGGCAAGATCTCAGCTCACTGCAACCTCCGCCTCCTGAGTTCAAGCAATTCTCCTGCCTCAGCCTCCCAAGTGTCTGGGATTATAGGCATGCACCACCATGCCCGGCAATTTTTGTATTTTTAGTAGAGATTTTGTATTTTCACCATGTTGGCCAGGCTGGTGTTGAACTCCTGACCTCAGGTGAGGAGTTTTGGCCTCTCAAAGTGCTAGGATTACAGGCGTGAGCCACCGTGCCTGGCTATCACATCTTTTTTAAATTGTTATTTTTATATCCCTGTCTAATCTTCCACTCACTCAGTGTCTTTGAGCCAACAATTGAATCAAGATCCCATTTTGCTGCCTAGAAAATCAGTGGCTCTCTAGTTATGAAAGTTGATAACTCAGATATCAAGCCATTTTTAAACAAGTATCATGGGAATTAAAATTTAAAATTAGGCATTTGTGGTAAGAAGGGTGAGGCCACATCCATCTTTAAAATATCAGGAGGTCTTAGTCATTTCCTTCCCTCTATGGGTTTCTGAAAATTTGCATGTAAACTGAAATGAGGTTGTTGAATCATTTTAAATATCTAAAAGATACATAGAGGGTTCCTTTGTTTTAACAACAACAACAACAAAAATATGAAAGGAGAAAATACACTCATAACATGAATTAAAAGATAGTTTTTATTTTATTCTTTAATGTTTATTAATGTTTCCCCATAAAATAGAGCTTTCCTTTTCTGTTCTGCTTTCTGTGTTCTCTACCACGTATGTGAACCACAAGACTGAAGAAATCTAGCCTTTGAAAAACCCATAGTTGGAGTTTATTTGCTCTAAAACAATTTAGTTTTTTTTTGTTAGGTTCAAGGATTTAAGAGACCCTTTATATTATCCATAGTCGTAAACTAATTTGTTCCCAGTTTGCGTGTGAATGGCAGCTCATCAAAACTGGTCAAATAGGACTGGGGCTAAGTTTCAGGAAGGTAGTCTAGACGCTAAATGGTAATTCAAGGGTTGAAGAACTCAGCTGGCAGAGATCACAGCAGAGGCTAAGAGTTTCTAGTATTCAAAGAGAATCCAGAAAGCCAGCACCAAAGCCAAGGACAGTAGCACTTAGCAAAGCAGAGAATCATGATGGGGAGAATCATGATGATGAGATGTTAGAATAATTCACAAATATTGGCATTTACAAAGCTCTTAGTTATCTCATGATTATATCAACTCTTGAAAGTGGGTGTTATCTCCTTTATTCAAAGACATTAAGAGACTTGGTTCAAGCAACCATAGTAAGTAGCTGAGCTGAGACTGAAATCTTATAATTTAATTCTTCAGACTGAAAATCTCACCTTCTAAGATAGTAGTGTTTTTCAGACTGTTCTGTTGATTCTGAGGATTCTGCAGAGGTAACCAAGGTGAGGGCACAGGGATGGAGAGTCTCATCCCTCCTAGGTCACACTCCATCCCAGCTTCATTCCACCGGAGTTGCTCAGTTTTAAATATTACCATTATAGGCCAGGCCCCATGGCACACCCCTGTGGTCCCACTACTCAGGAGGCTGAGGTTGGAGGATTGCTTGAGCCCGGGAGGTTGAGTTTACTTTAAGTTGTGTTTCTGCCACTGTGCTTTTTTTGTTTTTAAAGGCAAAGAAGCTCTTTATTATTATTATTATACTTTAAGTTCTGGGGTACATGTGCAGACTGTGCACGTTTGTTACATAGGTATACACCTGCCATGGTGGTTTGCTGCATCCATCACCCCACCATCTGCATTAGGTATTTCTCCTAATGCTATCCCTCCCCTAGTCCCCCGCCCTCCGACAGGCCCTGGTGTGTGATGTTCCCTTCCTTGTGTCCATGTGTTCTCATTGTTCAGTTCCCAGTTAAGAGTGAGGACATGTGGTGTTTGGTTTTCTATTCTTGTGTTAGTTTGCTGAGAATGATGGTTTCCAGCTTCATCCATGTCCCTGCAAAGGACATGAACTCATCCTCTTTTATCTGCCACTGTACATAAGCCTGGGCAACAAAGGGAGACCCTTTCTCAAAAAAAAAAAATGGGGGTTATAAACATGATTCCTTTGAGCAAAATTGTTTTGTGTAAAAAATTCATTGGATTAGGAGCCACAGAATTCTAATTCCAGTACTGACAATTATTTGACTGTAGGCAAGCTTGGTCCTATAAAATTGGAGAGTTGGTCTTAGATAACATTTAGATTTATTTTTGCCATAGTCCAATCCATTAAAAAAATTTTTTAAATTATTTTTAGAGATGAGGTCTTGCTATGTTGCCCAGGCTGGTCTCTTATGTGGAAGTAGTTCAGTTAACATTCCATGCCAGTTCTTCAGTGAAGTCTGTGTTTATATCCTTTAGGCAGATAACTAAATGTAAATGTTTTGGTGTTAAGGCAGAGTGAAATATAGTCACACCACTGTGCATCACCCCAGCTTCCTACTCTTCCCAGGGTTCCCTTTCCCTTCTATCTCTGACCAAAAAATAAAAAACAAACCCACAAAAGGTTTCTTAAAAATCTTTTTCCTCTATTTTTGTATTTTAGGAACAAGTTCCAGTTCCAGTCTACCACCCAACACCTAGCCAGACTCGGCTAGCAACTCAGCTGACTGAAGAGGAACAAATTAGGATAGCTCAAAGAATAGGCCTTATACAACATCTGCCTAAAGGAGTTTATGACCCTGGAAGAGATGGATCAGAGAAAAAGATCCGAGAGTAAGTTTTAATTTGTACATTTCAAAGTTTTATTTTCAGAA
This sequence comes from Cheracebus regulus, assembly GCA_963574635.1. NCBI lineage: Eukaryota > Metazoa > Chordata > Mammalia > Primates > Pitheciidae > Cheracebus > Cheracebus regulus. Next base: position 32,945 of record CAUYQU010028614.1, read on the forward strand.
ATTCGCTTGTAAAAAATTTGCGTTTTCTCTTGCACTTTAGAAAGTAAGACATTTAATATATTGAAACACTTCACTTAATGCAAGGATATGTTTAATTTTTTTTTTATAGCTCTTATTACTGGCTACTAACAAGAGAATGCTATAATGTAGTAATTAAGAATTTTCACAGGCGGGGCACAGTGGCTCATGCCTGTAATCCCAGCACTTTGGGAGGCTGAGGTGGGCAGATCACTTGAGGCCAGGAGTTCGAGACCAACCTGGCCAACATGGTGAAACCTCGTCTCTACTAAAAATAGGAAAATTAGCCAGGCATGGTGGCCTGCACCTATAATCCCAGCTACTTGGGAGGCTGAGGTGGGAGAATCACTTGAAACTCTTTCTCAAAAATAAAATAAATAAAAAGCTGAGCACGGTGGCTCATGCCTGTAATCCCAGTACTTTGGGAGACCAAGGTGGGAGGATCACAAGATCAAGAGATTAAGACCATCCTGGCCAACATGGTAAAACCCTGTCTCTACTAAAAATACAAAAACTAGCTGGGCATGGTGCCGCACACCTGTAGTCCCAGCTACTCGGGAGGCTGAGGCAGGAGAATTGCTTGAACCCAGGAGGCTGAGGTTGTAATGAGCTGAGATTGTGCCACTGCACTACAGCCTGGGTGACAGAGCAAGACTCCATCTCAAAAAAAGGAAAGTTAATGAAGAGAGCTTTAACTTACAGCAGCCCAGTAAGAAGGCTGAAGTTAGTGTTTCTGTTTTCACAGGTAGTTATTAAAATGAAAATTATCTTACTCTAGGATTACACTAAATAGTACAAGGAAACAAAGTTGATCTAACTGATGCTTTTCTATCTAAAGTAATCCCATTCTCCTTCTGCTATAATATGTGGCTGTTTAACAAGCACATCAGTAGACGTGATCCATATGGAATCCATTTCCCTTTGCTCTGTTGATTGCTCCTAAGTCCTGCAAATTCTCAGGGATTGAAATAAGAGACTGTGGACAGATCAATATTAGGAAAAAAATCAGTTTGCATGCTTTGGTGATAAGGTGACAGGCAAAGCCTTCTGCTGTGTTATTCAGATTAACACTGTCTTTAATGGGATTTAAAGCGTTTTCTGAATAGGACACTTCTGAAAATGCCTTCTGATTTCTCTCCATTGCTCCCAACAGGTGTGTGATCTGTATGATGGACTTTGTTTATGGGGACCCAATTCGATTTCTGCCGTGCATGCACATCTATCACCTGGACTGTATAGATGACTGGTTGATGAGATCCTTCACGTGCCCCTCCTGCATGGAGCCAGTTGATGCAGCACTGCTTTCATCCTATGAGACTAATTGAGCCAGGGTCTCTCATCTGACTTCAAGTGAACCATCATTTTTGGTGGTTTTGATCTTTTGTCACTGAGCCCAAAGAGCCAGGGATTAGGAATTAAGATCATGCACAAAAGTTTCCTAAAAATTCCTGGATGGCTGCAGATGTTGGGGGGAAAGTATGTGATATTTTAGAAACTTAGAGGGAAAAGTAGGATGGTATTTTTATGTAAAGCCTTGACCCAATGTTTAAAAATATAATTGTATTTAGATCTTGTTATTGCTCCAGTACATAGGAATTGTGTAAAGTGTTACAGCAGCTGTATTTGTTTAAATTGTGTGTATTGAAGATTAGGAAAAAGATAGTAGTTTTTTTCCTAAATGAAATAACTTTCTTCTCTTCCCCCTCCCTACCCAAATTCTTTTCTGAAGTTGCTGGCATTTGGGTCAAGGTTTTATTAAACGCTACATTTTATAACACTGGCACACAAAAAAAGTAGTTTTAAGCTTGTTTGCACAGTTCTTTTTTTCCATTGGAAATGGAATTCATTGCCTTAGGTCTTTTTAAATAGTGTATTATTATCGTTGGGGCTGGCTCTATGCTTGAAAACCAGTTTATTTATAACCTGTTATAAGTGCTATATTCCGTTTGCAGTTAGGAAATGCAGAATTCAAAGTGATCTCCTAGCTTGTAAGCAAACTGAGATGCACTATTCCTTTTCTATAAAAAATAAGTTAATATGTCAAGAAACCAACTCTATTAAAGTGGGGTTTAATATTACCCTTTCCTATGTGTTTTACCTGATTATTTTGGTTGTTAATATGGTGATAATGGAAAAGTCAAGTAAAAATTTAAATATTAAAGATTCTGATTTATTGAGATTGAATTATGCCACCACATTATGTAAAAATGAAGGTGACACTGTGGTGAGACCTAATAAGAAATAGTTACTCAGTTGTAACAATTTTGATTTCTCTTTGCTGTGACCTCTTCCCTCTTGTCTTGAACCATAGCAAAAGGATACTGCATCTCTCATTACTGTAGTGCTGAGGTTATTGAAGTTCTATAAAACACATCTCAGTCTCTGTTTCTTGGAAAGGAATCTATTACATCCTGCTAGCTGACTGACAAAACTAAGCAGGGAGAATAAAGATAATTGTATTTTATGTTTTGCACACAAATGCAGAATTTGTATAACCACATGACTTCATAGTTGTGATCTCAGAAAAGAAGGAATTTCTCCTTTGTTTCCTGCAGTTAATGTAAGAATACTTTAAATCTCTAAGCTTCTGAAGTGTTAGAGGTAGAGATGGTCTAGTAAAGATGTAGTAGTAATGTTTTATCCATTTAGCATGTGTTTATTTTTTTCGTACATACTCAAAGGTGACTTATTCACCTCAGTGATATTACAGCTAAAACAAATCATTTATTAGCAAAAGGAAAAGTGGTCTCAACCTAACATCAGAAGTGTTTCTTATTATTTTATATTGAGTTGAATATTGGACTCTAACACTTTTCCACATACAAAACAGTGCCATGAAGGTTCTTCATAATTGCATTATAGAGAAATGTAGTATGTCATTAAGTACTTTGTAAAAATTTGACATTCAACTGTAGTATCCATGTGTTGGTTAAATTTCCTTATGGGCCCCATGATGGAAAGACTTAAAGATGAATCTGAGAAAAATTGCAAGAAATTAGATTATCGGGTTCTGTTAAATTGTTACATGTATCTTGCTTAAACTTCTGTTTATTAATTTATATCCACCCAATTACATAAAGCAAATTTGGAGGAAACAACTGAAGTTGTGCAATATTTTCTGTGATAATTGCTTTTTTTATTCTTGTGTTTTCTACTTAAACATGATGTCTGTCATCAAGTATTATAGTCAGACTTTCTTTTTTTCTAGATTGTTAAAATTGGTAAATGAACTTATTTTAAAATCATCTTTCATGTTGCAGTTAGTCTTTCTTTTCATTACAAGTCTTCTTTCACAGAAGTGTGGTAATAGTGAAGGAAGTAGCATTGGGCAGAATGTGTCTTTTTTAGGCACTTTGTATTATTCTCAACGTACAATGTTAAGAACCATCAATTTTGACTTTTACTAAGTTGTTAAATAAAGTTATAATACAGCTGTGAAGGATTAGAGTTAATTACATAAGTATTCCCCATATAATCTTTTAAAATAGTTGTATATGATAATTATTTTAAAATATCTCTAGGTATATACGTGTGTGTGTGTGTGTGTGTGTGTGTGTGTGACATTTGTGGGAAGTATTTTCTGTTGTTTGGCATTTAATATCATTTAAACATATACTTAGGCTTGATAGCATCAAAGTTTCTAAAACCAAACAGTAGTTGTAACCTCTTTATCTAGATATGGGCAAGATATGTTCAAACTTGCTGTGGGATTTGAAATTTCTGAAAAGCCTAACAAGGAAGAAATAGAATCTTATCCTTTTGAATGCAAAACCCACTAAGTTGAAATACTTTCAGTTATTTGCAGTTTAGCTAACACAAACTTTAAAAAGATTCTATGAGTGTTCTTTATAGGGAATCTCTTCAGTCAGTACTAGAAGACTCGCCCCCTACTATTGGTTGTTTATCTTGTGATATAAAACAGTATGATTTCACAGAACAGTAAGCATTGAGGTAACAGATTCCCTGCATACAAACTTTCTTCATAAGGAAGTATTCATTTTTAAAAAGGAGCAACACTTAATAAAGTACAGTAATCCCCCCCTTATCCGTGGTTTCTGCAATTTATAAATAAAATTTTTTAAAAACACTTAACCTTGGCTGGCACGGTGACTCACGCCTATAATCCCAACACTTTGGGAGGTCAAGGCAGGTGGATCACTGGAGGTCAGGAGTTTGAAACCAGCCTGGCCAACATGGTGAGAAAAAGATTAGCCGGGCATGGTGACATGCACAAGGCACAAGAATCTCTTGAACCTGTGAGGCAGAGGTTGCGGTGAGCTGAGATCCCACCAATGCACTCCAGCCTGGGCAACAGAGTGAGACTGTCCCCAAAAAAAACAACTTACTGTTTACCAATAATGTTCCTAATCTCTTACTGTGCCTAATTTGTAAATTAAACTTTATCATAGGTATATATGTGTAGGTATGTATGTGGTACTATTCAGTTTCAGACATGCAGTGGGGTTCTTGGAAAATACACCCCATAGATAAAGTGGAGGATACTGTAGTCAAAAGGAGAGCTGCCTAAGGTCTTGACACTGGAAGTGATAAATGAGAGAAAGTACATTTCTTCAGCATAAGTCACAAAAATATTTTAGTGGCTGTTTACAAAAGCAGTGGGTAGTAGTCATGGAGTCAACTGATTAAATTTGTGGGTAAATGCATCTTGGTGTAATAACCTCAACTAATTTTTTAAGACTTAATTTTAAAATTTGTGGACACATTGTGTAATGAGAAGAAGGAGGTCAGAAAATAGAAAAAAAGAAAATTTGTGGACACAAGAAAAGTTGGATTTTTGGTTAGTATCTTTTCAAGTAATGTTAAATTTACCTGTCTGAATTTAAATAATCATTCTTCTCTTTTTAAAATTTTTATTATATTTTTATTTTTACTTTTACTTTTTTTTTCTTTTACTATCAACTGCCCTTTTACTGGACAGGAAGAGAGAAGATAATTTGACCTGTCCTTCTGTACTTTTTTTTGAGACAGTCTTTCTCTGTCTCCCAGGCTGTAGTGCAATGGTGTGATCACAGCTCACTCATTTTCTCTAAGACATATTTTCCCCACCAGGAGTGTTGATATATCAGTAGTTCTCAGACGCCAGGACAACCAGAGCACAATTACCTAGGGCTCTGGATATTTATTAGTAATGGAGACCCCTATCTTACCAGAGTGGGAGAGGAGAAACAAATTTTTGAGATGAGATCTCTATCTCCCAGGCTGGAGGGCAGTGGTGCAATGACGGCTCACTGCAACCTCTATCTCCCAGGCTCAAGCAATCCTCCCAAGTTGCTGAGACTACAGGCACATGCCACCACACCTGGCTAATTTTTGTTTTTTGTTTTTGTTTTTAGAGATGGGCTTTTGCCATGTTACCCAGGCTGGTCTCGAACTCCTGGGCTCAAATGATCCTCCCACCTCAGCCTCCCAAAGTGCTGGGGTTACAGGTGTGGGTCACCACACTTGGCCATCTGTCTTTTGTAACAGGTCCTCCAAGTGATTCTGATGCACTGGCAGGTTTTGGAACCATTGGTAGATAGTCCCTTCCTAAACTTGTGAAATACAGATTTGGTACATTTTTGTTTCCTGAGAAATTTGAAGCAGTATTGGGCAGTTGTAGGTTATTCAGAGATGGATTGTCCAGGCATGATTATCCAGACTTTTTGCTCTTCATTTGTCCTTTTGCTATTTCCTTGCTTTTTAGCATGGATACACAACATCCAGATGAGTCCCTTTACAACCTATTTCCTGATTTTACAACTTTTTTCCATGCGAAGCACCAGTGAATTACAAAAAGGGTTTGAGATTTATTTGCACATTTTAATTGTCCACACTGTTTTTATTTGGTTTATCACACTGAGCAGTAGGCACAGGCTTTTGTTTTGGAGACAGGGTCTCACTGTGTCCCCTGGGCTGGAGTGCAGTGGTTTGATGATGGCTCACTGTAAGCTCAAACACCTGGGCTCAAGTGATTTTCCCACCTCAGCCTCCCGAGTAAGTAGGACTGACGGTAGGTGCGCTCTACCACACCCAGCTAATGTTTTGTTTTTCTTTGTAGAGGCAGAATCTTGCTTTGTTGCCCAGGCTGGCCTGAAACTCCTGGCCTCAAGAAATTCTCCTGCCTTAGCCTCCCAACGTGTTGGGGCTGTAGACTTCAGTCACTGCTCCCAGGCTGGCACTGCTTTAAGACAATAGCTGGATGCATCTGATTAATGTTATTAACTGAGTAAAGCCATTTATCATTTCTTCATGTATGGTTTTTTAGTAAAAAGTATGGTCGAGATTACCTTTTCATTACATTTTCTTGAGAAAAGTTGCTGTTCACTGGCACATTTAGTCATCTTTGGGTACTTTCCAGAAAGTTTTTCTCTTTGAATGCAGGAGTATTAGCAATAAGGTACATGTTTTGGGCATCTAAAACTGATGGTGATAAAAGGAAGGGGCAGCGCCTAGTTGCTTTGAACCCCTTCTCTAATATTAGTGCTTGTGGGCTCCACGTTTCTTGGCACTGAGAAAAATAAGTGAGGAAGATAACTAAGGGGCATCCCTAATAGTCTTGGCATTACAGTGTGTACTCTGAATGCCTGTGAGATTTGGTTGGCTATGCAAAAAACTTCTTGCTGGGGGCCACCATAGTAGCTAATCTGGTCAGTTAGGACCCAAAAGCAAGTTTTAAGCATTGTGTATGATTTGAGAAGCCTGGACTATGCTATCAGAAAGACCCCGAGATTGACTTCCAGCATTATCCAAATGAGGTGCAGGAATAGGCTACATTCTGCCAACCCCAGAATTACAGCCAGTCCTTCAGCCTTGAAACAATGCAGAATGATGATCCTCTATCCAAAGCTTAGCTGAACTTGGTAAACAGATTATAAATTAACAACTGCAACTTTACAGTGTGCAAGGTGTGGGGAAGGGAAGAGATTTGATCGGGCTGCTTGCTTATAATTACTGTAGTGGTATCCTGACATGAGGAAGTAGAATTCATGGGCATTCTGATTTCTGGTTGTGAGACAGGTGCTATTCTAGTAAGGATTTTCAGATGGACTGTTTCTGCAAGTTCTGGTCTCACGTCTCTTTCTTAAACTTTGAGTTAATGGCTTTGAAGATATACTTGAAATCCTGTTCCTGGGCATGGATTTTAATAAACTGGATTTCTGATTTTTTGTGAAGAATATGAAATACCTACTCATATTGAGTTTAATTATAACTCAGCATATTGAAAGCATTTTTTTTTTTTTTGAGACAGTCTTGCTCTGTTGCCCTGGATGGAGTGCAGTAGCACAATCTTGGCTCACTGTAACCCCTGCCTCTTGAGTTCAAATGATTCTCATGTCTCAGCCTCCCGAGTAGCTGGGACTACAGGTACCTGTCACCATGCTCAGTTAAAGTTTGTATTTTTTGTAGAGACGGGGTTTTGCCATGCTGGCCAGGCTGGTCTTGAACTCCTGACCTCAAGTGATCTGCCTGTGTAGGCATCCCAAAGTGCTGGGATTACAGGTGTGAGCCACAGTGCCCAGCTAGAAATGTTCTTTTTTTCCTTAAGTCTAGTAGCTGGTGAAGGAAAGATGCCGTATTTTTATGGTTCAGACAAACAAGAAGCAATTGGTGCTGGGGACTGACTTCCATGTTTAACCCTGTATAATCCATTCTTCACACAGCAGTTAAAATAATTTTAGGTGAATAAATAAGTTGATGTCATTTCCCTACTTAAAATTTCAATAGCTTCCCATAATGCAGAGCATAAAAACCAGACTCCTTAACAGGGATGAGTTGACTTTCTGCCTCTTCATTTGAATCAACAGTTTAGCCTCATGGGCCGTCTTTTTGTGCCTTCTAAAATGCCAAGTTCTTTCCTGTCTCAAGTCTTTTTGTGCTATCATTTCTGCCCTGCAGCTGTCTTCTCCACATTGTTCAGATAGCTGACTTCTTATCCTCTAGACCAAATACATCCCATGTACAAGCATGTATTAGGCAATTTTGTCCTCATGGGAATATCGTAGAATGTACTTGCACAAACCTAGATGGTATTGTTGCTCCTAGGCTGCAGACCTGGAGAGCATGTTACTGTGTTAAATACCATGGGCAGTTGTAACAGTGTTTGTATTTATGCATCTAAATGTAGAAAACAGTGTAAAAGATAAAAACAGTATACCTATACTTACCATGAAGGGAGTTCGCAGGACTGGAGGTTGCTCTGAGTGAATCAGTGAGTGAGTGGTACATGAATGTGAAGTCTAAGGACATTACACTACTGTAGACTTTATAAACACCACACTTGGGCTACATTGTTTATTATTTAAAATGTTCTTTTTTCAATAACAGCTGGCCGGGCACGGTGGCTCACGCCTGTAATCCCAGCACTTGGGGAGGCCGAGGTGGGCGGATCACCTGAGGTCAGGAGTTCAAGACCAGCCTGGCCAACATGGTGAAACTCCGTCTCTACTAAAAATAGAAAAAAACTAGCTGAGTGTGCTGGCAGGCACCTATAATTCCAGCTACCCAGCAAGCTGAGGCAGGAGAATCCTTTGAACCCGGAAGGTGGAGGTAGCAGTGTGCTGAGATCACACCATTGCACTCCAGCCTGGGCAACAAGAGCAAATCTCCACTTCAAATAATAATAATAATAATAATAATAATAATAATTAACAGCTTGCTGTAACTTTATAAACTTTCCAATTTTTTTAACTTTTGTAATATGTACCATATATAATTATATTTGCTATAATTTTATATGACTTAGCCAGGCATGGTGGCTCATGCCTGTAATCGGAGCACTTTGGGAGGCCACGGCGGGCAGATCACCTGAGGTTGAGAGTTCAAAACCAGCCGGCCAACATGTTGAAACCCCGTCTCTACTAAAAATACAAGAAATTAGCTGGGCATGGTGGCACATGCTTGTAATCCCAGCTACTCGGGAAGCAGAGGCAGAAGAATCCCTTGAACTCAGGGGGCAGAAGTTGCAGTGAGCTGAGATCATGCCACTGCATTCCAGCCTGGACAATGAGCGAAACTCCATCTCAAAAAAAAAAAAAAATGTATATGATTGGTAGCGCAGTAGGTGTATTTACACCAGCAGCATCACCACAACCATGAGTACGGCTATATCACTAGGACATAGGAATTTTTCAACTCCCATCATAATCTTATGAAACCACCATCGTATGTATGGCCTGTGGTTGACTGAAACATCATTATGTGGCACATGACTGTTTGCTCCATGGCTCTAATTCTTTGTTAACTCCTGACTTCACTTTCAGAACAAGCTCTGTGAAAGCGGGACAGTAGGTGTTCAACTGTTCAACAGATAGGTATTAAATGAAGGGAAGGAAAAAATGGGAAAAGGGAATCTGAGCTAACATCCCAAGGAATTTCCCATTGCAAAATAGGGATCTTAAAAAGAGGAGTTTGGAGGGTGGCCAGGAGAAGGGCGACAAAGGCAAAGCCCTCCTTGAACATGCAGCTTGCCCTCCCTTCCTTCCTTCTTCATTCCTTCTGTCCTTTCTCTCTTCTCTTTCTTTCCTTCTTTCTTTCTCTTTTTCTGTAACTCTCTCTTTCTCTCCCTCTCTCGCTCTCTTTGTGAGGTGGGGGCTCACTGTGTCACCCAGGTTGGAGTGCAGCGATACAGTCTTGGCTCACTGCAACCTCCACCTCCCAGGCTCATGCAATCCTACCTCTTCCTCCCAAGTAGCTGGGACCACAGCTGCATGCTACCACGCCTGGCCTGTGTGTGTGTGTGTGTGTGTGTGTGTGTGTGCGTGTGTTGGTAGAGATGGAGTTTTGCCATGTTGCCCAGGCTGGTCTGAAGCTGGGCTCAAGCTGTCTGCCACCTCTGCCTCCCAAAATGCTGGGATTATAGGCATGAGCCACTGCACCTAGCCTGAACGTGCAGCTTTCTGATAAGACTTGTTTCTAACCAGTACAGCCTCTGTCCTCATCCTCCCCTGTTCCTGGGAAATGGGTAAGTCATACTTCTGTATATCAACTTTTGAAAGAAAAGACAATAGTGGATTTGTGGTGTTTTTGCTTATCCAATACACCATCTTCCCTTTTAGTAATACACTCACTGAGCATATGTCAGAAGGTAGGCCAATTGTGGTACCTCACTCCCATTCTAGGGCAGTGGGTCTCAAACTTTAGTGTGCATCAGATTCATCAGCAGGTCTGTTTTGTTCGTTTGAGACACAGTCTCCCTCTGTCGCCCAGGCTGGAGTGCAGTGGCACAATCTTGGCTCACTGCAACCTCCACCTCTCAGACTCAAGCAATTCTCATGCCTCAGCCTCCCGAGTAGCTGGGATTACAGGCACCCGCCACCACACCTGGCTAGTTTTTGTATTTTTAGTAGAGATGGGGTTTCACCTTGTTGGCCAGGCTAGTCTCAAACTCTTGACCTCAGGTGATCCGCCCACCTCAACCTCCCAAAGCGCTGGGATTACAAGCATGAGCCACTGCACCCAGCCATCTACAAGTCTTTCAAAACTCAGACTGTGGCTGGGCATGGTGGCTCATGTCACCTCAGGATCCCCTGAGGTCAGGAGTTCGAGACCCGACCAACATAGCAAAACCACATCTCTACTAAAAATACAAAATTAGCTGAGCGTAGTGGCGGGCGCCTGTAATCCCAGCTACTCCGGAGGCTGAGGCAGGAGAATTGCTTGAACCTGGGAGGCGGATGTTGCAGTGAGCCAAGACTGTGTCACTGCACTCCAGCCTGGACAACAGAGGGAGACTGTATCTCAAAAAAAACCTCAGATAGCTGGGCCTCGAACCTACCGTTTTTAGGTCAAGGTGGGATCTGAGAGTCTGTATGTGTGACAAGTTCCCAGGGATGCTAATGTGGTCCTTGCTAATCAAGGACCACACTTTGAGAACCACTTGCCTAAGAAATGGAATTTGAGCCAAGCCAGACTAATTGTCTTTATCTGGTATTGTTCATACTAGAATTAGGAAAAGCAGCCCTTTGCTTCACTGGCCATATGCTGTAAGGCATGAAACCTAAAGTGCCATGTACTCCTGCCATTCAGAAAAGACAGATCAAGAGAATCTAACATATGAGCAAAAGCCAAGAGATGGAGAAAGCTTCATGGTGGCACTGGTGCCCCCAATTCAGTCATCCCTCAGGCCAAATCCACCATTGTCTTCGCACAGTAGAAGTGAGCCAATAAATTTACCTTAATATTGTATACTAGGGGCCATGCTAGGCTATTTACATACTTGCTCTTTATCCTCAGCAACCCTTGTGAAGCAGTTGGCATTAAACCTCATCTTGCCTAAGAGTAAACTGCTTCTCTAAATGGGGTGAAGTATTTTGACTAAGTTGAATATATTGTGCTTTTATCCACCACCCCATGTAATTGATCAAACTTAAAAGCTGGGTATTTTTAGTAAACCAGGCTTTCTCATACTGTGAATTTGCTCACAACCTCTTTTTCAGAGAACTGTAGGAAGTCAACTCGGGACCAGGAGGGACAAAACTATGGCCCATGGGTCACTTTGACTCGCAAATGTGATGTGCTTAGCCAAGCACTCATAAGTGCTTAAACTCTAAAACAGTTTCTGGGTGCCTTTGGCGTCATATGCTTCCCAGTTTGCCAGTGGTCCTCCCGCTTACTGTCTTATACCAAACCCCTTCTAGCATATGACCTGGCACGTGTCAAGCCTCAGTGCAGGCTTCACTTCCCATCTCTGGAGTAGTGGACTGGAACTACCTATCCAAGCAGGGATTGGATCATGCCTTTTCCACCATCATCCCTTGATGATTTTCTGAGCAAATACTGTTTTTCTGCAAAATAAGAATTGCTTTTCTTTTGGCTTTTTCCAAGTCAGACCCTCTCCCTACCTCATGATGCCAAGTGCCAGAGGGAACCATGCCACACAGCAATGTGTTCACAGCCAAGCATTTCCAGTGGTTGAGCGATTAGCTAGTACTTCTTCCATTTTCACACTGGCCCAAGAGTCAGTATAAGCTGGGTCTAACTTTACACATAATTTTACAGCTTGACCAACAGTGTAGCAAAGTACGGGCTTTAGAGTTCAGCAGCCTGTCTTCAAATCTTTCTGCTGCACAATGGTTGTGTGATCTTAGGCAACTTATTTACCTGTGCCTCAGTTTTGCCATCTGCAAAATGACAATGGCCCCACTTCATAGGATTAATGTTATGAGCATTATGTAAGTGTAAAGTGCTTAGCACAGCAACTGGCACATAATGAATATTTAATAAATATTAGCTTTTTATTCTTTTCCCCAGAGCATATGGTGTCTGATGTTCTAAAGTGCACATGTGGAGGGGAAAAAAAAAAACTGATCGAGTCATTTGTGAGACAATAGCTGTGATGTCTCTGATTAAACTTAAACATCAACTTTTAACAGTCCATAGAGACTTTCAATGGTTAATTCTATGTCTTCTCAAAGGGCTCTATTCTTACTTTGTCACTTAACAGTTGACTTTATATAGTGGAAGCAGCCATATTACTCATTTAGAAATGGATTTTTTTAAGCCCCCAAATCAAGCTTCTTGTTTGTGGACCTAGCCTATTGATCAGTAATAAACTTTGCACTGGAATTCAAAGGAACTGTGCTCATCCAAGCAGAAAGGCACTTTCTGACCTTGGAAGGGCTGCATCTGAGAGTAGGCGTGAGAAGTTCTGGTTTGCTTCTTGGATTTCAGAATCCAGACACCTCTCATCTATTACTGAATTAGTGTGATGATGCTAAAAACATTGAGAAGGCAGTTAGGCTTTACATTTGAAGCAGACATGGAAAAGACTGTTGACTCCCATCGTCTTAGAAGAAATGAACTTGCCAGTAACTCCAGAGGAAAGGGGCTGGATTTGATTCCCTTGAATGGTTCTAGTACTCAGTGCACTAGAGTGCACTTAAGTGTCTCTAAGGGGCTTTCTTAAAACCTCTTGGTGCCATTCTTCACTTGGGAATCTCCCACCTGGACCTCAGCCAAATCAAGTTGGTGTTGGCTTTTTAGGATCCTGGCTTTGATGTCAGGTCGTGGCTTTCTGCTGTGAATGATGATAACTGTCTTGAAAACACTCCCATTCTGGCTCAAGAGATAAGGAAGAGGGCAACCTGCCAACCCATGGGAGAGCAGAGGGCCAGTACACTGCTAGAAGCCACTCTGCCAGTCTGAGGGCCTGTGACCAGTGAGAGGCTGAGGTAGACTTTCTGTCGCCAAGGGCCTGTTCAGATCATGTTACACAGTTGCTACATCCCTAACAACTGAATTCGAATGTGGGGCACAGGAGTTAGACATTCTCTAAATGAGGATTACTTGCCCTCTGGGTGTTCTGGCTACTGTAGATCCCCTAAGGAACTCTATTGTTTCTGGTTGAATTGCTTAGGGATGCAAGGCTTTGGCAGAAAGGTAGAGAGGTATATCTATTGCCTCATTTTGCAGATGAAAACCCATAAACAAACTGTAGAGGGCAGGAAAGCGCCTTAACCTAGTCCAAATTGCTAATTTTTAGAGGATCTGTGACTTTCCCAAGGGTACTCTGAAAATCAGTCGGAAAGCCAGGACTAGAATTCAGGTCTCCTTATTTCCAGGCTCAAACTTTCGACATGATCGGCAGCCTCTCCACAGCGGATGTGCTGGAAAGGTCTGCACTATTAGCAAACCAGTGACCACAATTACTCAAATAAGATTTTGAGAGCCTATGACAGAATTTTCACTTTCTAAGGCCTTTGCATAAGGATATAGTGATGTTAGAAACCTGATGTTTTCATTGTCCTTCACGTACATTTTTCTTTGATGGAATTCCTCAGAATTTGCAGAGGGGATACAGGAGGCAAAACCCACTGATTATCTTATTAAGGCAGCAGAGGGTAAAAGTGACAGGATTAATTATGAAGCCCAGCAAGAAATCAACAACAGCAAATGTTGACGAGGAAATCATCTTGACAAAATGTTAAAATGAAAGCACCAAAAATGAATGTTGAGATAAAGTTTTTTTTGTAAACTGCAATTTTCCAAGGTATATGTGTGGTCCTGTGACCAGTGCTGCTGTGATACAGCAGCAGGCAGCATTCCAGCACGTGGGAGCCACGCAGGTCCACCCTCCTGCAGCCTGTCTCTACCTGCTCCCTTTTACCCCCTCACCCTGTCCTGTCCCGGGGCCTAGAAGCAGGTTGGTCTCTCAGCATCCAGGCTTTGGAGAAGAGATAGCTGGCAAAGGGATTGCTGTCTATGGAGAACAGTCTTTTGTCCTAACAAAATGATATTTGTTCATAGCATTTCTACTCCGACAATACCCATTGCAAAAGATGATCTTGTATGAGGGGTTTTTGCTTTGTTTTGTTTTTCCTAATGAGAATATATTTTGCCTAAAACCCGTGACTTCATGTAAGACCACCCATAGGAAGCTGGTTGACTGGATCTTAATATATTAACCCAGATCCTTGGCAAATACTCGTGTTTGTTAAATACAGCAATGCTGTAAGACTGGAAAATTTAACTGGTTCTTCTCTTGTAGAAATTGCATTCATGCATTTGGGGAGTAACGTTTTCACAGATAAATATTTTTACTATGTGCATGATTTTCCCCACAGGGAAATGGTTAGGTTGAAATGTGCTGACATTAGAAAGCGAAGGGTATTACAATGATGTGGATCTCTTACTAAATTCAACCTTGAAGTGCAAATCCATGAGCTTTTTAACCCTGAGCAGTTGCTACCAAGCTAGCTTTGAAATTTACTGCCTTTGGTCAAAATACACTCTTCAGCTAATGCTTTCTTCCAGCTGGTTGTCTTCTTGCCTGCGCTGTATCATAAAATGGGTGTCCCTTACTGCATTATCAAGGGGAAGGCAAAACTGGGACGTCTAGTCCACAGGAAGACCTGCGCTGCTGGTTGCCTTCACACAGGTTAATCGGAAGACAAAGAAAGGCACTTTGGCTAAGCTGGTGGAAGCTATCAGGACCAATCACAACAACAGATACAATGAGATCCGCCGTCACTGGGGAGGCAAGTCCTGGGTCCCAAGTCTGTGGCTAGCATCACCAAGCTCGAAAAGGCAAAGGCTAAAGAACTTGACACTAAACTGGGTTAAATGTACACTTGTTTTCTTTAAAATAATACAAATTTTCCTTCCAAAAAAAAAAAGTGAAAGGTAAAACCTGGTGTTGGTCATTGAACCTGAGTTCTCACTTTAACAGTCCCAGAGATGGCAAATTCAGATGATTTTAGGGGCCAGAAAGGTAACAGAAGTGTTTAAAGTAGCCTCAACTTAGCTCTGGCTGATTGCTGCCTTGTGGGAATGAGGCTCAGTGTTGCCAGATTTATTTTTTTTTTAATTACAGGCCAGGAAACAGATTCATTTGTGAAATCTCCCCAGTTGTGAATGCTGGTAACTTATTCCAAAAGTTCAAAACATTGTGTGGTCTAAATAAAACATACATAGGCCATGTGACTTCTGATCAAGACTTTCTGCCTGGCCTAAGGATTCAAGCAACACATATTTTATTGAAATATATGTTGCATGATCCCTTAAGGGCATACATTTTATCACTTAAATATCTCTTTTCTCTTAACTGAAGACTCTAATACATACACAACAGGTCAAGAATAACAGTTCTAAGAAAAATGCTGTCAGTAAGTAAATGACTTACTGGAGTGAAGTACAGAAGACTTTTATGTTTCATAAATTAGTCCCAGTGGTTTCAGTTTGACATACAGCAAAGATACAGACTACTGGCTTCTGAGAACCTCCTCCTGCCCCCCAACTTCCTGCCTTTGGCCCAGAAAGGGCCACGCAGCTCTTCCATCAAGCCCTGGTATTTCCTACTGATGGAGATTGATTTTTCTACAGAAGAGCTCAGATTCTATCTCACTAAAAAGACGTGCTGATTTTTAAATTGGAAATTTACAAAAGGAGTGAAATGAAGTGTGAGTAGTAAGGTAGTAGGTGTCTGTGTGCATCCTCATGCCCAGCCCCAGAAGCATTAAAACCTGAGGCTTAGCCTCTCCCAGGCATTTCTCAGGTCCTCTGAAGGCCCTTCAGTCACACAAGCTGAGAACTTGCTGAATTTGAAAAGCAATTTGCCCTTTGGCATCATATAAAGAGATTTATCTCCAGATCATAATGGGTGAAGATGAAGACTTGCAGGTGGTTGGTTGTTGTTGGTTGTTAAAGCCAACTGGGATCCCATCCATATATTTCTAAGGAAAATGTAAACTGTTCATACATTCTCTTAAACATCACAGTGAAAAGCAAGTACCCGTATGTGTGATAGGGCAGGCAGAGGGCTCTACCTGCTCTGCCCTTGGCAAAGGCCCTTGGCCACACTGGTGAAAATGCCAGCTTGGCTTCTGCACAGATACCCATGTCATGCCATCCAACTGGGGTGCCAGTGGACCCCAAAGGCAGGGCAGGGCAGGGGAGGGGGAGGGGATCTTTTGAAATGTTTCCAAGAGCTCTGTCCAGCTGTCTCTGCTTGTCTTCCAGCCCGGAACTGCTGCACAAAGCTACAAGGACACTGATGAGACCATGGATCTGCGGCTGTTCTCTAGGGAAGACTTGGCTTGGAGTGTGGCTGCCTGGATTCGAAAATGTGTCCTTGACTCCATGGAGTAATTCTTGTAGTTTTGCCTGGAATTGAGCAGAGAATCAGACACATGAAGCTGCTTGCTCCCAAACTTCCTCCTGTTTGAGCTGTGTGAGCCCTGCCAGCCAAGGAAGAATTGTAGAGAAATTCCTGTCTGTGTCCAGAGAGAGTTGAGCCCTGCCCACTGGGAAAATTAACCAGAAGGGTTTGTGGCCCCTCACCCCTGGTATCATGCCCGCTACAACCACTCTTGGTCCTCCTGGGTTCATAAGCTTGAAGGGGTGGTTTTAAGGAATAGACCCCTACCCTGGAAGGCAGGAGGTATGAGTCCTCACAAAGCCGTGCAGCTGGCTTCTGGTGCGACCCTGGGAACTTACCTCCTGCCTCTGGGAGTCTAACTGCCCATTCATACAATGAGAAAGATGCCTTCCTATGACAAGTGAGAGCTGGATTCTGAGGGACACAGTCCGCCCTCTAGACTCTCAGGCTGCCCTCGCTAGCAACTCCACTCACTGCTGCCTGGGCAACTCTGCCCCCAGCCAGCTTCTGAGCTGAATTCAGAGGGAGCAAAGGACAGATCGAGGTTACCCAAGCCTTACTTTGCAGATTCCAAGAGTTTGATGGCCTCTTCATTTCTGCCTTGCTCCATAAACAGCAGGGCCAGCTCCAGCAGGGCATTTGGGATCAAGTAGTGGTCATATTTAATCTTCTTTTCACTGCAGAACAGAGGACGTGGCTCAATTCCTCCTCCTGAGCCTTTCCCAAATGGCATGTGAGGATTTCCTAACCTCAAGTCCAATTTTGGGAGGTTCCCACTACTAAGCCCTAGAAAGGCCAGGATCCACAGCAAAGGCTTCCCATCCTGTACCCTGGGCTCCAGCTCCCTGACAACCTATGGCTCCTGTCATGTCCTTAGTCCACTGCCACCTAAGTCCCAATCTCCCTTTCTCCAGGATGAATGGTTTATTAAACTGGAAAGTCTCCTGTCTCTGACCTGCCCCCTCTGACCTGACCCCCATGCTGTCCCAGAGATATCCTTTTAAACCCCAAGTCTCCCTTGCCTGGTACCCTTTCTGGCTCTCTTCTTTGGCATACAATTTAGCCTTGTGAACAAAACATCCAGGCTCTTCTCAGTCTATCCCTCCTTATTTCATCTTCAATCCTTTCTACGATTTCACCCAGGCAGGTAAAGACCTCTGGCATCAGCCCAGCCTCAGGCGTCTTTCCTGTGTCCATGCACTGATGCGTGCTGTACCTACTCCACTTTGAACCTGTCCTCCTTGCTTTCTCTGCCTGATGAACTTCCCACTTTAAACGCCAGCCTTGGAAAGCCTTTCCTGGTATCTCCCATTACGTTTAGGTCCCTCCTCGGGGCACCTGCTGTTCTCTGTGCTTTCCTCTAGCGTGACCCTGACGAGTCTTTGTTGGGTTGCCTACAGCTTGCCATTTGTCACACTGCCCTCCCTGAGGGCAAGGACAGAGTGGCTGAATTACAAACTCCAGGGGACACTGTTGACTCGAAACAACGTGGGTGGGCTCCTGCAGTCAGGCAATTTGGTGGCACTGGAAGGCTAGGTCTCAATTATCTGTACAGGTCCCGGCACAAGTCCTGGCACAGAGTGGACACCAGTCTAGTACCTGTGTAGTGAGTGGGGGTTGGCTAGGGTCAGTCACTGCAGTGGGCATGAGGATGGAGACCCCTTTGAAAATTCTACCCTGGAGACTCAGACCC
The DNA here is from genome assembly GCA_963574635.1 of Cheracebus regulus. Taxonomy (NCBI): domain Eukaryota; kingdom Metazoa; phylum Chordata; class Mammalia; order Primates; family Pitheciidae; genus Cheracebus; species Cheracebus regulus. The sequence goes on from CAUYQU010028614.1 coordinate 51,250, forward strand.
AGCAGGAGCAGGTGAAGAGGCACTTACTTGGCAAAGATGCTCCTAAAATTCTCCTCGGCCTCCTGGACACGGCCTAGGTATTTCAGACACAGACCTTTCAGCAATTTCACCAAGCACTCGTCATCCACTGAGTACTCATTCTCTGAAAACAGGGATGTGAGGGAAAAAGACGGGCTTGTTTATTTCTGCAGCAGTTACTTACGGAGCCCCCTACTCTGTGCTAGGCCCAGGGGATACAGGTAAATCAGACACGGTCCCTGTTCTGGAGAAGGGGGGGTCACATCTGAGAAGGAAAGGGAGATACTGACAATGACAATACAGAGAGGTCACGACTGAAGGAAGTCTCATGGCTATGGGAGCCCAGAGGCTTTGACCTTACTAGGGGGACAAGGGACAGCTGCTTGGAGGAGCTCAGTCTACAGAGAGGAAGGAGAGTTCCCAGGGTAGGGAAAGGAGGAAGGAGATTTTTGGCAGAAGGAACCTTCAACTGTGAAGACCTGACCTAGCCTGGGAGGCTCGAGGGCCTGTGGGAGTCACCTGGGCCTTTCTCCAGCATCTCTTCAGCCTTGGTGATAATTTCAAGTATCCCATCCGTGAGTTTCGGCTGCTTCCCAATCACAGCGTAGCCATTCCAGATGTACATCATTTCCTGAAGGCAGGAGAGCAAGTCAGTCCTAGGTTTGTTCCCTAATGGGGCCTCAGTTTTCCTATCTACAAAATGGGCAGTTCAGATCAGAGGTCCACTAAAGGCCTCCTAGCTCTAATCTTCCATGACAGGTCTCAGTCAGCCTGTGAAGCTGTGGGCCAGGTGGGATTATGGGGGCCTTATCGTTGATTTATTACTGAGCTCTCACCTTACCCCAGTGAGGATGTAAGATGGACCAATGTCCACACTGTGCTGCTCATACCTGCTTCAGTTTTCCAGCTACTTTTCTGCGGATGCCCTTCCTGAGTGCTATTATGTCCTCTCTCCCAGAGTCTCTGGGGCCAAACTCTTTCTGTCCATTGAGGACTAGGCCATACTCCATACACGCACTTCAGGAAAACAGAATTTAAGGATGTGTCACCTTCTCTCCTACTCTTATTCTCCCAATGCAATGGGCTAAATAATGACACTCACATTCCATTTCCTTTAGAATTAAGTTACCATCATGAGACTCTTAAAACACATCTGACTCCTTTTTCTTTCTTAGGTTTTTTTTAATAAAAAAAAAAATTTAGGGGGCCGGGAGCAGTGGCTCACACCTATAATCCCAGCACTTTGGGAGGCCAAGGTGAGCAGATCACCTGAGGTCAGGAGTTCGAGACCAGCCTGGCCAACATGATGAAACCCCATCTCTACTAAAAATACAAAAATTCTTTGGGAGGCCAAGGCAGGTGGATCACTTGAGGTCGGGAGTTCGAGACCAGCCTGACCAATATGGAGAAACCCCGTCTCTAATAAAAATACAAAATTAGTCAGCATGGTGGCACATGCGTGTAATCCCAGCTACTCAGGAGGCTGACGGAGGAGGATTGCTTGAACCTGGGAGGTGGAGATTGTGGTGAGCCAAGATCATGCCATTGCACTCCAGCCAGGGCAACAAGAGCAAAACTCCATCTCAAAATAAATAAATATAAATAAATAAAAATAAAAATACAAAAATTAGCTAGGAGTGGTGGCACATACCTGTAATCCCAGTTACTCAGGAGGCTGAGGGAGGAGGATCACTTGAATCCAGGAGGCAGAGGTTGCAGTGAGCCCAGATGGTGCCACTACACTCCAGCTTGGGTGACAAAAAGAGACTCCATCCCCCCCAAAAAAACCCACAAAATCTTGGGGCCAGGCATGGTGGCTCATGCCTGTAACCCAGCACTTTGGGAGGCTGAGGCAGGTGAATCATGATCACTTGAGCTTAGGAGTTTGACACCAGTCTGGGCAACATGGTGAAACACTGTCTCTACTAAAAAAAAAAAAAAAAATTAGCCAGGCATGGTGGTGAAAGTCTGGGGTCCCCGTTCTCTGGGAGGCTGAGGTGGGAGGATCGCTAGAGCCCAAGAAATCTAGGCTGCAGTGAGCTATGATCACCCCACTGTGTTCACCCTGGGTGATAAGAGTGAGACTCTGTCTCAAAGAAAAAAAATTCCTTTTCTTTTCACCTTGTCTTTGCAGGCTACTGGTTCCTTTTTGTTTTTGCCTCGACTGCCAGGAAGCTCAGAATACTAAATTAGGCTGAATGCAGTGGCTCATGCCTGCAATCCCAGCACTTTGGGAGGCTGAAATGAGAGGATCTCTTAAGCCCAGGAGTTTAACACCAGCATGGGCAACACAGTGAGATACTATCTCTACAAAAAAATTTAAAAAGTAGCTGAGCATGATGGTGCACATCTGTAATCAGGAGGCTGAAATGGGAAGATCCTTTCAGCCCAGGAGTTTGAGGCTGCGGTGAGCTATGATAGCACCACTGCTCTCCAGCCTGGATGACAGAGTGAGAGACCTCACCTCTAAAATAAATATTTAAAAATAAATAAAATAATAAGAATACTAAATTAAACTTTCATTCATAGTAGCTATATTTAGCATTTCTTAAACTATTAAACCAGGTAATGGATGTGAAAACACTTTGCAGTCATAAAGTTCTAGAAAGACATTATTGTTGTGGTTCTTGTTATGTTCTAGGAAGGGAATTTCAGTTTAGACCAGTATTTATCAAATTGTTCTGTGGTCCCAAGATGGCAAATTTCATTTTATTTCATTTTATTTCATTCAGGGTCTCACTTTGTCACCCAGGCTGGAGCGCAGTGGCACTGTCACAGCTCACTGCAGCTTTGACCTCCTGGGCTCAAGCAATCCTCCTACCTCAGCCTCCCGAGGAGCTGAGATTACAGATGCTTAACACCACACCCTACTCATTTTTGAATTATTTGTAAAGATGGAGTTTTCCCATGTTGGCCAGGCTGGTCTTGAACTCCTGGTCTCAAGTGATCCACCTACCTTAGCCTTCCAAAGTTCTGGGATTAGAGGCATGAGCCACCACACCTGGCCAGCTAATGTTTCATTTTAAAAAAGGATTCTCCCCTGCCCCCAAAATAAATACAAATTAAAATTAAAAATGATTCTGTGGCCAAATACATTAGAGAATAACCGTATCTTTAAGCTTCTTTTTAGATTAATATATAAAGACTCCAAGAAAGTCTGTAGTATATAAACTGTGTGTAGGCCAGTCTTTCCCAAATGTATTTAATCGCAGAAATCATTTAAAAAATAAACAGTATTTTACAGATTACAGTTTGGGAAATTCTCCCCTAAGTTTTTCGTATAGTTTCTTCCCTTGTCCTTCCTACAATATCCTCCTGCTCTATTTGATAGTAATAGCTTTGCTGTATATTTTAAACTACAAATTTTTTTTTTTTTTACAGCAGAGTCTCACTCTGTTGCCCTGGCTGGAGTACAGTGGTGCGATCTCGGCTCACTGCAATCTCCGCCACCTGGGTTGAAGGGATTCTCCTGCCTCAGCCTCCCAAGTAGCTGGGATTACAGGCACCTACCACCACACCAGGCTAATTTTTATAGTTTTAGTAGAGATGGGGTTTCACCATCTTGGCCAGGCTAGTCTTGAACTCCTGACCTCGTGATCTACCTGCCTCGGCCTCCCATAGTGCTGGGATTACAGGCGTGAGCCACCACACCCAGCCAACTACAAAATATTTTTAAACTTTAGAAATGTTCAGGTTGTAAGTGCTAAAACAAACTATAAATATTAACCTTTTCAATTTATACAGTGTTTAACACATTTTCCTCATTGATGCTCATAACTACTCTATGAAATGGGAAAGGAGGCCAGCGTGGTGGCTCATGCCTATGATCCCAGCACTTTGGGAGGCTGAGGCGGGTGGATCTCCTGAGGTCGGGAGTTTGACACCAGCCTGACCAATGTGAAGAAACCGCATCTCTACTAAAAAAAATACAAAAAATTAGCTGGGCATGGTGGCAGGTGCCTGTATGTAATCCCAGCTACTCAGGAGGCTGAGGCAGGAGAATTGCTTAACCCGGGAGGCAGAGGTTGTGGTGAGCCAAGATCGTGCCACTGCACTCAAGCCTGGGTGACAGTGTGAGACTCATCTCAAAAAAAAAAAAAAAAGAAAGAAAGAAAGAAAGAAATGGAAAAGGAATCTATTATTATACTCATTTTACATAAGGGGAAGAGGGAACAGACCTAAAGCTACTCAGTTAATGAACAGTACAACCAGGACCAGAAAAAGGTCTCTCAAGCAGGCTTTCTTCTACCTTTCTGGCTGCCTTACTACTTGAATAACAAGGACTCTTACCAAGCTGGAACTTTATCTGACACCTGCTCAAATCGTGCATAGAATTAGCATCACAACCACGGCTCAGAATATGGGCTGTGGGCCCAGACCGCTGAGTTCAAATTCTGACTCCAACTCACCAGCTGTGTGACCTGGGCAAGTTATTTGATCTTCCTTCTGATGTTTCAGGCCTTATTACCCCCATCTATAAAATGGAGATACCAGCAGTGCCTACTCAGAAGGGTGATGTGAGGCTCAAATGAGGCAATAGGCAATGGGTGTGGGCAGCCGTGAATAGAGCAAGTGCTTGGTAACAATGTAGGCTATTATGTGAGTTTAGAGTTGCATATAATGAGAAAAGGTTGGTCGAGTGAGGGGGATGGTGAAAACAATTATAATCATTGTGACAAGACTGGAGCAGACAGGCTGGAACACAGGCAGCCGGGGGATGCTCTGCCCGGGGCGCAGGGACATGGGGCTGTCTAGGAGGGCGGCCCTCTCTGCCTCTCGGTGTCTGCAGCCTGCCTGCCTGCCTGTCTCTCCACCCCCAGCCCCAGTGGACCATCACTTTCTAAGGGGCAGGGGCTGGGCCAGACTCATCTGAGCACCTCTGCCAGGTCCCAGGTGAATTGTGAAACCCTCCCCAGGCCCCTGAGGCATGAAGGGCTTTCTCCTCATCCACTTCCCCCTGGCTGTGGCTCTCAATGAATCCCCACAATCCTATACCCGGAGGGCAGCGCCAGTCCAGACCTCCTACCCACCAGAGCAGGCACTGGCAGCGAGATGGGGTTGGAGGAGAGGTAGCGCCGGGACTTCCGGATGGCAAACTTCTCTGTGGGCAGAGATTTCCCAGCAATCTTGAGCTTCAGGCCTGGCACAGCTCTGCGAAAGAGATGGGGAGGGTGGGAGAGATGAGAAAAAGCAGGAGACGGCCGAGGGTCCCCAGCCTACCCAGCCACGCTTGGCCCCTCTCTGGGCCTCAGTTTCCCCATCTGTATGATGACAGTGTTGGACTCCAAAGAGCCTTCTAGGTCTGAAATAGCCTGCAGCTTTGGTCTTATTTTAGCGACCCTGTCCCAAGACCTGGCCACTTCCTATGGCTGGGCAAGGGGTTCCTCCCCGCCAACTGGCAGAAGTGAGAGTGTGCCAAACACCCCTGTACTGGCCCTGCCTCCTAGTTATCTCCTCCATTCCCAGGATCCATTTCCGGGGACAACCCAAGAGAAGTCTAATCCCAATTTCACAGGAGAGACCAACATCCAGAGAAAGGGTGGGATCTACCCAAGACTAAACAGCTCAAACCCTTAATTAACTCTTGCCTCTCAAGTTCTGGCCTTCTCAGCTGTTTCCAAGGGCAGAGAAAAATGTGGTATGCAGCCAGGCACACCTCCACATCTGGGGCCTCACCCACTCAGCTCCATCCCACCCTCCTCCTATTTCTGCCACAGTCACTGGGTGTGGCTGTAACCTCAGGCCAGAGCCATTTAGGCTCAGGAAACAGCTGGCTGTGGGTGTGAGGTTCCCACATCCAGAAACTCTTTGCTTATTCACTGTAGAACCTCTCCGAGCCTCAATTTCCTCACCTCTAAAATGGAGGTAATGATACCTACCTTGCTGGGCTTTCTGGAAGAGTCATCTGAGAGGGGGACATGGAGTCTGCTGTAGCAGCAGACACTCTGGAAGTGATAAATGCCCTATTACTGTGACACCAGTAGTGTAGGAAGCTCATATTATACCCGCTGCCAGGTGTGCAAATTGGGGTCAACCTCACCACGACTGGAAGGCTCTAAGCTCTATCCTCCACCTGCCAAGGCTGAGCTCTGCTCTAAAGATGCTTCACAGGAAGCAAACACGATAATACAGGTAAGAGTGAAAACAGCCACCACTTAGTGGGCAGCTTCTAGGCTCCCAGTTCTCTGCCAGGCTCTTTACATTTACTACCTAGTTGATTTGCAAAACAGTGCTGCGAGGTGGAGGTTGTTATCCCCGTTTCACAGATGCTGGAGTTGTCCAAGGTGACACAGCTAAGAATGGGCAGAGGCTGAGTTTACTCCTGTTTGTTCGATTCTGACTCAGCTCTCGGCTGTGCTTCTCTGAGTGTCTCAGGTTAACTCAGCAGAAAGAAGGACCTTCCCTCCCTGGACCTTGGTGGCCACATCTGTCCTACCACCCAGATGAAAGAGGCTCAGAGGGAGACGATGTTGAGAAAACCACTTTTGTGAAAGAAAGGCTCTGAAGAAATTCCGAGGGCTCTAACCAGCAGCAGCAGCGTGCAGTGGCGACGGGAGGACACGTAGGTGGGGCGGTCCTGGGGTGGAGACGGGGAGCCAGTCCCCTCCCTGATGCCCACAGTTCAGGGTGGCCTGGTGGTCTGCCCATAGCAGAGGCCTACGCGGTGGGAGCACGATGGTGGGACCCACCTAAATAACTCCACTTCATCGTCCCCAAATGGCTTGTAGTCCTCCTTCCCAAACATGCTGAGGTAGGCGGCCTTCATGTAGATGTAGGTGGCCTGTTCGAGACAGAGACAGCCAGGTGTGAGCAGCCCTCCCTCCAGCCCCAGCCCGGCTGGAGTCTACAGGTGGACCTCAAGAGCCCCGGCACAGGGGCTCAAGTTGTCTCCAAGCCCCAGGGGGGAAATGGAGGTGAGAAGCTGAAGCATCTTGCAGACCTGAATCCAAGACAACCCATGTCAAAGCAGCCACCCTCTTCTCCACTTGAAGCAGTGACAAGAAGAACCCATGCAGCTAGTAACGGGCAGGACAGGCAGAGACACAAGGACAGGGGCGCACTTGAGGCTTCCAGGAAGCAACAGCTTCAGAGCGGGCCCCTGAAGGACCATGGGGAAATTCCCTGAGGCCCTGGAAAGGGCCTTCCAGCCACGGGGAAGAGCTTGAGCAAAGCCAGGAGGCAGCAGGCTGTGTGTGGATTATCAACAGGAGGATGAAGCACGGGCTGTAAAAAGAAGAGGCCCGAGCCAGAACCCTGAGCAGGGTCTGGGGCCGGCTCAGCTCGGGCCGCCCTGGTAGAACCGCCTCACTGGTGTGCCAGGCACTTTACATCCAGCACCTCGCTTGATCCCAAAGCCAATGCCAGAAAGGAGTCTGTATCCCACCTCTGCTTCCTGGAACCCCAGAGTTACTGGGGCAGAACTGGGAGTCGACCCCAGGACCTTGGCCACTAGATGCACGGCCAGCCCTGACAGGGAAACCGCGGTCCTGCGGAAGACCCCCCTACCCCACGCCTGCCCTCCCTGCAGGCCACGCCCCTTCCCCAGAAGTCCCGACAGGAGTCCTGGCTCTGTGCTGCCATCCAGCGGCCAAGCTGCGAACCACAGCTCCTGCCTCCCGGCTAAGAAAGGGTGGAGGAGGAAAGGGCGCGGGACATCCGGGTGTCCAGCCTAGGCAGGAGGAAAGCGGCCTCCACCTGGCAGCCCCACCGGTGCCGGAACCTCGGTCCGCCCTCTACTCCCTGAGGAAAAGCTGGTCTTTGTGGGTCATGGTGGAAAGAGTCTCCCTCCCTGAAACCTGTTCTCGGTCCCATCTTTTTTTTTTTTTTTTTTTTGAGACGGTCTTGCTCTGTCGCCCAGGCTAGAGTGCAGTGGCACAATCTCGGCTTACTGCAACTTCCGCCTCCCGGGTTCAAGCGATTCTTGTGCCTCAGCCTCCTGAGTAGCTGGGACCACAGGCGTGCACCACCACGCCAGGCTAATTTTTGTGTTTTTAGAGAAAGGGTTTCACCATGTTGGCCAGCCTGGTCTCGAACTCCTGGACCTCAAGCTATCCAACCTCCTCAGACTCCCACAGTGCTGGGATTACAGGCACGAGCCACGGCGCCCAGCCCCGGTCCCATCTTTTACCTCCAGGGTCGCCCCTCCTCTCTCTCCCTTGCCCCTGACATGGAGGCACCAAGTCCCAGTGACTTTACCTCCGGTCTCACTCTTGGATCCCGCTGGCCTTGCCCTACGGCTCTCATCGCACTGCCAACATCTCTACACCATCTCCCTGTTCCAGGCTACCCAGATGTCTTTCTGCTGTCCCGGTGCACACTGTCTCCTGTCTCCCACCTCCGACTCCTCTCCCACAGGCCGTTTCGCACACCGATGCCACTCTAACCTTTTTAAGTCAGATCACGTCAGTCCCTTCTGGAAATCTCTTTATATCCCGTCACACTCAGGAGACATCTACTGTTTCCCCCGCACCTGCAGCACTCCACGGCCTCAGGGCTGTTCCCAGGACACAGCAAACACCCTCCTGCCCTGCACAGCTCCCTCTGCCCCGACGGTCTGCCTTGTGACTGCCAAACGCTGCTCCTGAGCTCCATTCTGCTGTCCTCTGAGACACACCTCCCCTGACCTCCCCTTACAAAGGAGCCCACCCCGCTCACTCCCTGCACCCGGCCTCACTGGTTCTTCACTGGACTTACTGGAACCGGACAGCATGTTATACTGCACATCTGTGTGGTTCTTGTCTCTCTCCCCACTAGGATGTGAGCCTTGAGAAGGAGTCTTTTCCTGCTCACTTTTGTATTTCTTGGCCTAGGACAGGGCCTGGCAAGTGGGGATGGCCCAGCAGCTGCTGGTGGGCTTTCTAAAGTACCCGTCTAAGCCACAAGCCTGCCAGGGCTCCCCCACTGCTAGATAAAGCCCAAACAGCCACTCACGTCCTCCAGGACATGCCCTAAACTTTCTTTTTCTGGCTCGTCTTCTGCCATTTCCTCCCCTACACTCCTTAAATTCACCCCAGGCCTCTGCCTGTGCTGTTCCTCGGCCTGGGACGCCATTGTCCCTTCTCTACCAGGCTCATTCCTGCAAGAGCCTTCCCCCCCACGACAGCTCACCCTCACCGCAGCAGCAGGGTTAGGATGGAGGCTGTGACTTGGAGTTGTAGGCGCCCCAGCTCTCCAGGGATGTACAGGGGCCACACTGGGGGAAAAGAGCAGCTGTCTCCCCAGTCCAGGCCCCCTGCCCTCCTGCCGTGCAAACCACCCCGGGGCACAGAGCCCCTCCGCAGCGCCCTGGCTTCTGAGCCTTTGGTCCTGCCGCCCTCTCGGCTTGGGGTGTCCTCTTACTTCCTCCACTCTGCCTCCCTAAGTCCTTCCTCTCCTCGATCCACCGCAGAGGTCACTCCTCAGAAGCCTTCCTGTCCTCTTGGGTTGCCCAGGGCTGCCTTTAGCTCCTTGGGTTTCCCCCACCCCAGCCCTGAGCACGCCACTGTCACCGCCTTGTTTCCAGCCATCACAGCCTCCAGGCTGCCAGCACTGGGGGAAACGCAAAGGCCTCCACAGGGCTGACCTCAGAGGATCCCAGCGGAGAGGGACGCTGCACAGACAGGGTGGTGCCTATGGATGGCAATGGCCAGAGGCTCAGGCCCCAGGACTGGAAGTTGGTGGAGTCTGTGGTGGCCAAGTTCTGGAGATTAGGAATGGGTGGGGCCCCAGAACTCAGAGTGTTACAACCTCAACTTTTCCCAGGAAGTCCTTGTGAGCAGCGTGTTGCAGAGAGAGCGGGACTGGCCACCCCAAAGTCACACAGGGACTGAGCTAGACTTCCTGACAGCTGAGTGGCCTGGCCCGCCTTCTGTTCCTCACAGCAGCTGTGTGCCCCCTCCAGGTCTCCCCTTCCCCATGAGGTTGGACCCAGCTGCCCAACCTCACTCTACAGGAAGACTTTCGAGAGTCACTTTCAGTTAAAAAAGGTTCCCCAAGGCCCAGAATCCCAGCACTTTAGGAGGCAGTGGTGGGAAGATTGCTTGGGCCCAGGAGTTCAAGACCAGCCTGACCAACATAGCAAGACCCTGTCTCTAAAAAAAGAAAAAAGGTTCCCTGCGGGGTTGTTCTTGCTGGGAGTGGGAGGTGACGAGGAGGGGACGCAGAGGCTGTGGAAGCACCGACAGCAGGGTGGGCTGAGGGCAGGCCCTGCCTCCTCAAGAGGACTCCAGGGGCAAAGGAGAAGCAGAGGCCTCTGAGTCACACAGGCCTGTCCTCAAATCCAGGGTCTGTCACCAACAGCCACGTCGGTGGGAAAGTCACAGACGTCTCTTAGCCTCAGTGGCCCTCATGTGCCCAATGCAGATAACTGCTCCTCACTGGGTGTGGCATGGAGGACATGACAGGTGACAGACACACGGTGAGAGCTCAGTAGAAGCCTGCTCCCTCCCTCAGCCCCACCTACCCCAAACCCAGAGAATTCTTCTTTAGGTCGTCCCCAGGAAGGGCTACTGAAAAGAGACCTCCATGTAGAGGAGGGGGAGGGACCCTCCTGCAGGTGACAGGTCTCCTAACAGGTGACAGTGTGGGTCCGTTCTAATGGCTGCCTAGAGTTGTGCAGGGAAGTCATCTAAGGTCACAGCCAGGCTCATGGCAGAGGATTGATTAGCAATGTCTGCTATGGGGGATGAAGCCATGAAGACACATGTGTTGTGTACTTACAAATAATGGATTAGATGCTTGCTGAGCTAGATGGTTCTAAGACTCTTGGTTCCAGTTTCGCACTGTTATTACTATGATGGCACAAGCTAATGGTTATTTCAATACTTATGTTGGTAAATTTCATCTTTGGTGGGCGGGCATCTGTTTGGTTTGGTTTTGCCTACATGGTATCTCGTTAATCCCCTCCCCCCACTATTTCTTGGTACATTTCCTTCTGTGGAACCCCCCTCTTCTATTCTCAGCCCATGAGGAATCTTCCCGCCCCCCTGTTCCAGGCATTGGCATGTGATTTAAGTCAGACCAGTGAGGCTCAATTGTGGGACTCTGGTTGAAACCAAGGGGAGGATGTGAGTAGAAGCAGCCCATGGCCACCTTGCCTGTCACATGGAGAGAACCTTCCTGCAAAGATGTCATCGAAACAAAGATGTCATAGAAGACAGCACAGCCACAGATGGAAAGACCAAGCCAGATGACATAATTTGAATTCCTGGATCCAGCCCTACCTGAAGTCGGATGTGTCAAGAATTTTCAGTAATATGAGCCTTTTGTGTTTTAGACCTGCATAGTCCAATATGGTGGCCACAAGCCCCACATGGCTATTTAAATTTAACATTTAATTAATTAAAATTAAATAAAACATTCAGTTTCCCAGTTGCACAAGGCACATTTCATGTGCTCAGTGTGTGCACATGGCTAGTGACTACCATATCTGGGCAGTGCAGAAGTAGAACATTTCTACCGTAGACAGTTCTATTGGACAGAGGGAGCCATGTTTCTAGTCCTGTGTGACTAGAAATCTCAACTGACACATTGTGGTTCAGAAGTTTCTCTTGTGGTCTTTAGTTCCTTCCAACCCTGAGTCCTATTAGAATGTATGGTTATATTTAGATTCCAGCTGAGACATCTGTTTTCAGTCAGGGATTTGGCCCGTGGTCTGGAGGCACCCGGTCAGCCTTGGTCACCCAATGCCCCTAACATGTGGCATCAGCCCACCTTGGACCAGCAGTTCTCCTTGCTGAGCAAGTCGGCGTAGAAGTAGGACATCTTCCACTGGCCCTTGTAGGTGAAGCACCACATCAGCTCCCAGTAGCACATGTGATGGAACTGCTTCCAGTGCTGCTGGGCCTCACAGCACTCCTCGAAACGCCGGATGGCCTGTGGGCACCTGCTGGTCAGCCTGATGGGTGCCCACCCAGCTCCCCCCCCCCTTCCCTCTGCATCCTCTGCACCTCCCAACACCACAGCTACCACAGCCAACTGGGCCTCCTCCAGGGCATGGTGGTCCAGCCCTGAGCTAGGCACAGGCAGGGATTGGGGAGCCAGGAGATCTGGCTTCTAGTCCTGGTTCTACCTCCTAAGTCTTATATGACCTTGGGCCCAAATACAGCCCCCGCCTGGAACTCTGGTTTTTAGTAACAAAATAAAAGAGCAGGACAGAGCTAGAATGGAGGGAGATAGCAGACTCCAGCCTACTCACCCTGCCCTGAGCAGGTGGGCTTCCCTACCCCAGCCCCCTCCAGCACTCCCCCGCCCAAAGGAATGCTGCAGTCCTCTATCTCCCTCGTCTTCCCAGGCTGCTCTGTCAGAAGGGCCTTTCCCGCCCCTGCTCTCCGGTTGGTTCTCTCTTGGGGATCCCCTTCCAGTCTGTCCTGTCCCTGACTATGTCATGTGTGCCTGACTTACTGCTGGCCTGGAAGACCCCAAGGGATGCCTAGCCCCAGCCTGGACCCCCAACACTCACTGCGTCAATGTTGCCTTTAATGACTTCAATTCGCCCTGAAAAGAACAGGAAGATGGCGCCCTGCAATGACACACATGTGGGTCTGTGTGCATCCATGGGTGTTTGTGGGCTGGGGGTACCGGGCAGCGTGTGGGGCTCACCTTAGGGTACCGGTTCAGGTAGGGCTTCAAAAGCTTCTCAGCCTCCTCGATGTTGACATTCCCGGTACCTGGAGGTGGTGGTGGTGGGGGAGACTCAGAATGTGTCACCATCCCTGGCTCTTGTTATCTTGCCAGCAACCCAGCAGGGGCGTCCTGGGGTCTCCCCCTTTCCGTCTGTGAAATGGGGATGATAATTTCCCTGTCCCTAGGGTGACGTGAGGGTTAAGTAAGGCAGTGCAGATATTGCCCCCAGCACTTCACAGAGCTCGATAACCAGGAGCCTGCACCCACCAAGGCTGTGACCAGAACCATGAGATGCTGTACACAGTGTCTTCACACCCTCCACAGGGAGGGCACAACCACCCCCATTTCACAGATGAGAAAACTGAGGCTGGAACCCCGTCACACTGTGAGGCAATGGGCGTCAGCAGGCCAGTCCCAGGGGCAGTTGATGTGGCTCTATGTTTCTGGTTTCAGCACCCCTCTCTCCAGCCCCAGGGGTGTGAGCAGGGTCTGCAGCCCCTCACTCTCTTGCCCCTCTGCCCTTGGAGATGACCAAACCCCAGGGCCCCAGTGCCCCCTGTGCAGAAGCGCGTACCGAGCACGAAGGTGAGGAAGGTGTGGTAGCACAGCAGGAGCATGACACACAGCACAGCACGGAAGCTGTGGCCCGACGCGCCCTCCTCCAGCTGCAGCAGCCCGTAGTCCTGGGGGGACGGGAGGGCGGGTGAGGCTCCCAGAGAGGGCAGGGGGCTGGGAGGTGGTTGGCCAGCTATGAGAACAATGCTGCCAGCACAGGGGCGGGAGAGCACCGGAACCCTGGAGGCCGGGTCAGCTGTGTGCCCCTGAGCAAGGGGCTGCCCCTCAGTGCCCCAGTGCATTCCTGGGGGAAGGGGCCACGGCTGCAAAGGCCAAGACAAAGGCTTGACGGGTCTCAGGTGTCCCCCGCCTTCTCCCCAGCCTCTTCCCCACCCTCCCTGTAGTCATGGGTGCCCTGCAATGGGCGCTGAGGGCCCGAGCAGCCCAGGTCTGGTTGGGAGCAGAAGACATGAAGGCAGATGATCCCAGCCACGGGCTCAGGTGGGGCCGTGGGAAGGCTTCCTGTGGGAGAAGCCTCCAGAGCCTGGCTGGGGAGGGGCTGGGGGCAGATGCCCCCTTGTTTCCTTGCCTGCAGTCTCTGCCCCTCTGTCTGTCCTCCAGAACATTCTTGCTGTTTCTAAAACACAAATCTGACTTGCCTCACTCCTGCGTCAAACCTTCCATGGCCCCCCTGCCTTCGAGATAAAGATGAAGCCAGGCTGGCCCAGCAGATCCCCCAACCCGCCTGGCCAGGCCACACCACCTCACCTCTGGGCCCTCCCTTCATCTTCCTGAAATCCTGCTCACGACCCACGGGCTTTCTGAAGGAGAAAAACTGAAAGTGACCTTCACAGCCTCTAGCCAATCTTCTTTTCCAAAGCTTGGGCAGCAGATGGCAGCTAAGATTTTAGGGTTCCATGGGCAGACGCCAGGAAGCACTGAGTCACAGTGAAGGTTTTCCCTTCTCAGTTCTCTCTCTATCTTTTGGTGGTGCCCAGGAGAAAGCCCAGTCCTTTGCTCGTGGGGTGCAAACTCTCTCACCCTAAGCCTCCTTTCTCAGAAAGAGGCAGCCCTGGCTGAGCCCGGGCCCTCCACACAGTAGCTGGGCCCTCATGGAATTTATTTTTATGATTATGTTCTTATCATGCCAAAGAATATGGAGGTTTCTATAGAGATGTTTCCTTTAAATCAATTTCAGTAAATGCTATGAGTCATTTGAGAAAATATATAAATTATAATAGAGAGGTCTGTGGGTGTGGCAAATATCAGGAAGGGCCAGTGCACATTTGAGAAACACTTATCTGGTCCCTAAAATGCCCTTATTTTACTAAAAAGAGACTCAGAGGAAGGAGGGACTTACTCAGTCACAGAGAAAAGGGGATGAGGCTGGACTGGCCCAGAACTCCTAACTTCCAGGCCAATGCTCCTTCTACCACACCAGGCCTCCTCTACCAGGAAGCCCTCCCTGATCTGCGGCCTTCAACCCAGGGCTGGTACTCAGGTTCTTGCCCTCAGTAAAGCCTCTGGGTGCTTGAGTTCTCTGGTTCCTCCTCAAGGTTTGATGCCCAGTAGGGCTTCCCTTGGACAGACATCTGCTGGATCAAGTGGTAGCACCAGAAAATGGTCCTTGGAGGAAGGACTTGCTCAAAGTTTTGAAGGGAGGCAGTATCTAGGGGGAGAGGGACCAGCCCCTGACACCTGTCAGGCTCAGAGAATGTGTGACCTTGGGTCACTGCATGGAGATGCCCTTCACACCCATCCCCACCCAGAGCCTCTGCACCCTGGGAGGGCGAGGTAGGGATCACCAGTCCCATTCACCCAAAGAGAAGACGGAGGCCCAGGGAGTTCTGGGCTTCGTCCAGGGCCACACAAGGAGAGTGGATAAGCCAGGCCAGGCACTAGGCCCTGCAGCCTGTCAGCCCCACCCTGTCCAGCCCAGCCTCAGTTCTGGGGCTGAGCAGGTCAGGGGTGCTGGAAGGCAAGTGGTTACCTTGTTTCCTGAAAACCCCACAAACTCCAGCAGCCTCAGGATCCTAGTAGGAAGCATGGACAGTGTCTGCAAGAAAGGAGGTAGTCAAGCATATGAAAGTACCCCAGAGGAGGCAGGGGCCACCCCCACTGTCCCAAGGCTCGCTCTTTAACAGGCTTTACCTGGAGGGGAGGGGGCCACCCCCCTACCTTTGGAAAGGCCCCTGGCTACCTAGGGCCTTGAGGCTAAATCTTCCCTGGGAATCTCCTCCTCCCTTGATCTGGCGCAGTTTTCCCAGTCTTCCTGCTCCCTCTGGCTGGAAGCCCCTCCCCAGCTGGGAAACTCCTAGGGATCCTTCAGCCAGCACAGATGCTCGTCTCCTCCCGTGGGAAACCTTCCCCCACTTCCAGGAGGAAGACTTAGTTCTCTGTCCCCTCTAAGTCATCAGCTGGTTTCAGGACTATCTCCTTCCCTGCCACTGGTAAATGTTTAACCAGCAGCTCTCCAGGGCAGAGATTTATTGTGTGTGCCAAGGTCAGGTGCTGTGAAGGCTCCACTAGGGTGGATTTCAAGCTACTGTCCTGACTTGGGAAGAAATGGACCGATGGACTCTCTGGAGCTGGCTCCAGCGCCCATACCACCCCCACCCCGGCTGTGAGCCCCTGAAGGCTGGCCACATGTCTGATCACCTCTGGATCCTGGTGCCTGGCACACAGCCAGGCGCAGGAGCAGTAGGCAGTGACCACACCTGAGTCAGGGACAGAAGGGGAGACTGAGCTTGAGCCAGGTGCTGTGGAAATGGGGGAGGGGCACTCCCACTCACCAGGTTGAAGGCCCCCACACCTAGCTTCACTCCTCCTTCAAAGTGCCGGTGGTTCTCGCCCTTGCAGTATTGTGAGGACTGGACAAGGCTGTCCAGCTCCCTGCAGAGAGATGCCAAGTCCTATTTCAGCCACTGCTGGGGGTGGGGGTAGGGGCTGGGCCTGAGGTAAACTCCCTGGTGGTGTATTCATACAGTTCTGGTGATCCTGAGAGCTGATATTTGAGGAATTTCAAACCATGATGACACTCCTCACCCCTGAATTTCAGCCATATTGGCCCTGGCACACTCTGCATGGCCAGCTTCTGGGCATTTGTTCATGCTCCATGTCCTGTCTAGAACAGGCGTTCTCAGCCTCCGCACTGCTGACATGCTGGGCTGGGTGATTCTTTGCTGGGAGGGACTGCAGGGGGCTGTCCTGTGCATCGTAGGATGTTAGCCTCTGACCACCAGACGCCAGTAGCATCCCCTCTCCAGCTGGACAATCAGAATGTCTCCAGACACTGCCAAATGTCTCATGGGGGGAAGTCACTCCTATCTGAAAACCACTGGGCTAACCCAAACACCTCCTCCTTAGAGTCTTCCTCCAGAAGTCTTCCTGGAGTCTCCTGGTTGAAACTCAACTCTCTTTCTCCTGGTTACCAACTGCACAGAGCCCAGCAAAGCCATTTGGGGCAGGACAGAGGCTTTAATGATGTGTCTACCTCCTTCCTAGGCTGATAGCATTTTGAGGGCTTTCAATTAGCAAGCTTGAGGCTTCTCTGGTGCCAGGCACTGGAAAACAGCAGAGTCCAAAACCACCAAGCCATTGCCCCCACAGCATTCCCACTTTAAGTGACAGACTCCCCATTGAGTCACTATGAGAGTGGTAAGAGGCTCCAGGGAGAATCCTTGGGCCTGACCTCATCTGGGAATAGGGAAGGCCTCCCTGAGGAGGTAACATGTGAACTGAAATCTGGTACAGAAAGGCCAGTGCAGAAAGTATTTCTGACAGAGAGAACAGCATGTCCAAAGGCCCTGAGGTAAGAACCACCTTGGCATATTTGAAGAACTAGGGGAGTGAGGTGGGAGATGTGGCAAGAAGGGCAGGGGTGAGCTCCCAGGAAGGACTCGGCAATGACCCAGGACTTCTTTCTAAGAGCAAGAGGAGCGCTGGGAGTTGGCAAGGGGTGACCTGACAAGGTGCGTGTTTGGGCAGTATCGTTCTGGTAGCTGGTAGGGAGATTGATTGAAGGGGCTAGAGCCCTTGTCTGGTTTTCTTGAAAAATTCTAGCATGGGGCCCCAAGGCAACATGATGTCCACATGCTATATGGTACATTATACCCTAGCAATATCTTGTAACAAGCTCATGATAACCCTGCAGGGAAGCAGCCATATTCAATGGGGAAGATAAAGATGACAAATAGTCTCAAATCGACTTTCCCTTTTTTTTTTTTTTTTTTTTGAGACGGAGTCTTACTCTGTCAGCCAGGCTGGAATGCAATTTGGGCTCAATGCAACCTCCACCTCCTGGGTTCAAGCAATTCTCCTGCCTCAGCCTCCTGAGTAGCTGGGATTACAGACATGCGCCACCATGCCCGGCTAATTTTTGCATTTTGGTAGAGACAGGGTTTCACCATGTTGGCCAGGCTGGTCTCGAACTCCTGACCTCAAGTGATCCTCCAGCCTTGGCCTCCCAAAGTGCTGAGATTACAGGCTTGAGCCACCATGCCTGGCCTCAAATAAATTTTTAATAGAAATAAGTTTTAATGTAAAACTTGGTGAAAGGGGTCTTGGTTTTCAGTGCTTTTTTTTTTTTTTTTTGCTGTAGGAACCATAGATAAGGGATTATGAAACCATATTAGATACAAATGCTCTGGACTGAATCTTCATTCATAAACACAGCCTGTGCCTGGACCAGTTTGAATGTCAGGGATTCAGAAAGAGCATGGAAATTATTTTGGCCCACAGAGAGTACCTACACACGTGTATGTGTGTGTGTGTGTGTGTGTGTGTGTGTGTGTGTGTACATATACCTTTCCTGTGTACTAGAGGGGTCAAAGAAGCTTCATGGGGGAAGTGGCATTTGGACTGGGCCTTAACAGATGTGTAGGAGTTCTCTGCTGTTCCCAAAATGGCTGTTCTTGTAGCTGTCTCCCTGCCTACACCAGACCACCCTATGCAGAATCTTGTCTTATTTTCCCCAGCAGAGGGTCAGGCACAGAGTAGGCACTCAAGGGACCAAAGGGAAGAGACACAGCCAGAAAGCCAGGGGACTATTACTCCAGGAGACCGAGGTGCTGAGGGCACAGAAACCTGCTGGCGTCAGCAGTCTAGGTTCCGGTCTCGGTTAGTACTCTTCTCCTCCCACAAAGCCACCTGAGGTGGGCAGCGAACGGATGCTGTGGCCCGGGGCCTCCCTGCAGATGGATGGCCAGCCCCACTCACTTGTAGGTCTGGTAGCTGTTTCGAACTTTGATGCCGCCCTTGATGAAGCTCACCATGTTCTCGTCCTGCAGGAGGAAAAGATGCTGACAGCCTGGCCAAGGTGGGCAGCTGTAGGCGTGAGAGGGATCCTGCAAGGTTCTGGGCTTGCCTACCCCTCCCTGTGAGGAACCCTGGGGGGATGAGGTCAGAGGTCAGCCAAACCAGGCCTCCGTGCTCCTTGGCCCAACAAAAACCTAAAATGCCCAGGGCTGGACCAGCCTCCCATGTGTACATACTACATGTTTGGAGAGAGGCCTGGAGGGGCTGCGCTCAGTGGTTAACAGTGTCTCCCTCTTGCTTGCTTTTGGATTGTTTGTGGTTTTTACAACAAGCAGGTATTTACCACATTTATAAATTTAAAGCTCCATTGCCTACAGCCCGCCATTCACTGTGTACACCCGGTGGAAACCAATGGTCAAGGATTGCAAAAGTCAGTCACCTTCGTGAATGTTCACAGCACCACTGTTCATGATAGCCAAGAACCAGAAATAGCCCAAATGCCCACCGGCAGGAGGAGACATAAACAGACTGCAGTTTGTTCACACAAGGAAATAACACACAGTCACATAAGGCTGGGTAAAGAAAGCAAGACCCGCACCGCTTAGGAAGCTCACCAACTGAAACATCACAATATGCTGTTCAGATAGGAGTACAAAGCGGAGAAAGCTATTTTTAAAAAATAGGGTAGGGCCAAGGTGGGCACATCACTTGAGGTTAGGAGATTGAGACCAGCCTGGCCAACATGGTGAAACCCCTTCTCTACTAAAAATACAAAAATTAGCCAGGCATGGTGGCATGTGCCTGTAGTCCAAGCTACTTGGGAGGCTGAGGTAAGAGAATCACTTGAACTCAGGAGGCGGAGGTTGCAGTGAGCTGAGATCGTGCCACTGTACCAAGATCGTGCTACAGCACTCCAGCCTGGGCAACAGAGTGCTACTTCATCTAAAAAAAAAAAAAAAAAAAAAAATAGGGTAGGGGCCAATAAACATAATACTCTAAGTAGTGATTCCCCTGTTGGGTGCATGGACAGGTGAGAAGGAACCCCCAGGGTGAGGGGAGTTATCACTAGTGTTCTGTCCTCCAGGCAGGTGCGGGGTTGGGGGGGGGGTGTTCATTATTTGTAAAAATGTAATAAGCAAGCAAATCAAAATGTCATTTATGGTGCAATCATTACAGTGAATCCTAAGGCAAGGATTAGAATTAATCCAATCCTAATCTCCCGAGGTTAATTTCATAGCACCCCAACACTAAAATGCGTATGTCCCTCTCCTGCTAAATACACATATATAATGATGGTGATATGTTCTCATTATAACCCAGGTTTTCAGGCAAAAGCATGCAGTGATTATTCTCATCATTCTCACTGTGTGATGAGGAGACTTGGGCACCAACTTCGTCAGACCCAGGTTCAAATCCTTGCTTATCATTTGCTAATCATGTGACCTTGGGAAAGTGACCCCTCTCTTCTAAGTCTCCCCTTCACAGACCTCTGTGGTGAAGATTAAATAACAAATGTAAATGTTAGCAAAAACAAACTATAACGTGTGTAAGCTACGTAGAAACTATATACCTGTACCATGTGCAAAAAATCTGACACATCACAAGTGGTACAGTGCTTGCTGAATGAATCAAATGGAAAGCAGACTTTGAGACAATGCCTATCACCCCCATGTGACCCTTAACAGGAAATGCAGCAGTCACACAGTGCAAACAGCATCCTGGTAATGGTGGGACCCAGGGGCAGGCGTGTGAAGAATGGGTCATGACTGCTACAGGGGATGGGCTGTGGTTGCTATGGGGGATGGGTCATGGTTGCTCTAGGGGATGGGTTGTGGTTGGACGTGGAAACTGATCTTCTGAAATCCCAGCCTCCTTGTACAAGTGGAGGTCCCTACCTGCAGGAAGGTCAGGGCTGCTCGCTGCAGCAGGCACTCTGCATAGCAGACCTCAGCATGGATTTCCTCTGTGGGGAGAAAACCAAAGCCCCGCGGCCTCCTGGGACTCTAGGCAGGAGACCTGGGACAAATCCTCATACCCCCACTTCCCCAGAAGCAAAGGGAACCTATGTCAGCACCTCTCCTGTCCCCTACCTCGTCACCCAGTGCTTCAGAGCACTCGTCACTGTCCCCAGACGCTAGCTCACACCCCTCCCCCGGAAGGTCATCCCAGTCTTGTTCTCTTGCTCCCCAAGCACCATGCAGGTGCTGTACACCCAGCAACACCAGATGTATTCTGGGGCACTGGAACCTTCCAGGGCTCTTGAGGAGGGTTAGGCCACTTTCCCCTATGCTGCAGAGCCCCTAATTGCTTGTGGTCAGCCACTGCTGCCTCCAGGACAGCTGCATGTGGTCATGGCACAAAGACCTGGATGGACCACGACAGCCCAGACCACCTCTTCTCATGTGGTCAGCATCTTGTCCCAGTGACTCAGCTGCTAAAACCACATTCCCCTCGGGGGCCCATGCGATCACTAGGATAATTAAATCAGTAAACTTAACTGCACAAACAATTCTAAACACCCATTGGCCTGAGGAGCGGAGCCCTGGCCTTGTGACAGCTTTCCCTTTTCTTGACCTGCAGGTTCTCAGCCAGCAGTGCCATCATATAAGTGGGTCTCGCTTGAGCCACACCTCAAAAGGCCCCAGGTCTGACCCATGTGTGTCCTGACATGGCACCAGGGCCCGGCCCCCTAGGTGATGACAGGGAGGATGACTGCCCCTTCCTGCGCCTGGAGCTGGCCGCCTAGACCTAGCATGGCTGAGAGGATGCCCTGGACGCCGCACCTTCAGTGAACTGGCCCAGCGTGGGGCGGTGCACCAGGCTGCTGAAGGAATCTGTTACGGAAGACTTCCTCCGGTGCCTGCAGAAGAAAAAGAGAGGCCCCAGGTGAGGATGAGAGAAAGGCCACACTTGCCTCTGCCCCTCTCTACTATACTCTAGAAAATTCCTAGAGAGACTGAGCTAACAGAAAGAACACAGGCTTTGGGGTCAGGCAGCAAAGGTTTGATATTCTGGCAAAAAAAAGTCACTTAAATTCTCTGAGGCTGTGTCTTCACTGGTAAAATGAGGACAGTCACTACCTGATCAGTCCTGGGGATGAGTCTATACAGCAGTCCCTGGCCAACCTGCCGCAGGCCAGGTGATGCCGCTCCTGGCAGCTCCCAACCTGTCCCACCTTTGGGTTCTTCTCCTTAATGTCTCTTGGTGCCCAGCCTGGCCTACACTCCTGCCCACCCAGGTCTTGCTGCTTCCTGCTCTAGCCTGTCACCCTGGTCCCTAAAAGCTGCCCAGTGACTGGCTTGGACAACACAGCTTCTGAGGCAGGGCCAACAGGGATGGCTCTTAGCACCTGGGGACACAACCTTGTAGCCAAAAGCAGCAGTGCGAATAGTGGCGTATCAGCCACTGGGATGGGCCAGGGTGACAGAAGGGTGGGCCTCCCAACCTCTCATCCCTGCCCCCAATGCCCCCAACCTCTGACACAGCAACTGTGCCTCCTTCATCATGTTGCCGGCGAGCAGGATGTCCTGAGGGTCAAAGGTCATCATGGCCTGCATCTCCAGGATGGTGGCGTACGTCAGTGAGTGGTACATGCTCTCCTTGGTCCTGCCAAAGAGAAGGGACATTGAGAGTACCACGTGGCAGAGCCCCAGAGGCAGCTGGGCCTGGGCAGCTCATCTCTACCCTCCTCCATTCTGCAGTGAGGCGGGGGACTGGAGGGCCCTCCCAAAAGACCTAGGATTCTGTTTCCAGCTTGCCTTCCTCCTGCTGAGTGGCCCTAAGTGCTCTACCGGATTTGAGCCTCAGTTCCTCATCGGCTTGGTAGGGGTGGTAGTAGCATGGCTGCCGTGTGCATTGAGAAAAGATTGAGTGCATGTTGGCCCGAGGCAGCCTTTCCCTGCACCCAGTGCTGCCCTCTTGCCTTCTTCCCCGACCTCCTGCAGGCTGAGCCCAAGTCCTGTCTGTGAGATCTGTTTAGCCCAAACCCCAGCCCTGGGCTGCCCTCGAGCCCACTCCCTAGACTTCTTCACTGGCCACCTGCTTCTTCTTCCCACTCCCTCCCCGCATCTGATCATGGTGCCCGATAGTTACACCATGGTTACCTTCCCATGGCTTCCACATCCTAGGAGATCCTGCCGGGGCTGAGGCTCCACGAGATGCCAGCCCTGCCCACCTCTCCAGCCCTCTTGATGCTTCTGCTCCCCACCCACCCCCATTTGGTCACATTCAAGATTGCACCCCCAGCCACATGAACCACACAGAACTTCCATGAGAAAATCCCATATTTCCCTCCTCCGGGCCTTTGCCCAGGCTGTTCCCTTAGACTGAAATGCCCTTCCTTGGCTAGGCGCAGTGGCACACATCTGTAATCCCAGACCTTTGGGAGGGCAAGGAGGGAGGACTGTTTGAGCCCAGGAGTTTGAGACCAGCCCAAGTAACATAGTGAGACCCTGTCTCTAAAAAGTAATAATAATTTTTTTTAAAAAAAGAAAGAAAGAAATGCCCTTCCTCCACATCTCCCAATATATCTGTCAAAGCCCTCAAATGCCTCCCAGGCCACTGGGAATCCAGGCCCCCTCCTCAGGGACTCCATCTGTAACTGAGGCATGGGCCATGCTGAACTGACATCAGCACAGGCTCAGCTCTCCCCAGACTGTGGACATCTCAAGGACAGAGCTTGTGTGTGACTCACCTCTGTCCTCAGCACCGATGTCAGGGCTGAGCCAAGGTGGCCTCAGGAGCCTCCAGCCTCCCAGCCCCTCCACCATCCCAGGCTCCTCAGCTGAAAGGTGCGTTGTGGGCAGGGGGTAGCATTTAGTCTGTCACATGGAGAGGGCAGCAGGCAAGGAGGAACGGGAATGCCAGGTCCTCTCTGTACGTGAGGGGAGTCACTTAACGTGTCTGGGCCTAGATTTCTGCTTCTGCAAAATGGGGATGATAATGCCAGCCTGCCCGGATGCCTGCGGTCTGTGGGACTGATGGAGAGCCTTTACTCCCTTCCCCAGGTCTCCTTGTGAATTATTTATGAAGCCCCTCAGTGCCAGGTGTATGCTGGGAACTTCAGAGGAAAGAGAGATGACTAAGGTTTACAGGCTGTTTGGTTGTAAAATCATGTGACTTTACCCCTTTTCCTGCTTTTTCTGTTCATAAAACACTCGTAAACTAAGTTACTTCTGGGTGATGCTCCTGTGATCCTTGAGGGTCAAAGGAAGGAAACAAAGGCTGCTCCCGGCAGCCGGGGCACTCTCTGGATGCTCCCAGGCCTTTGCCAGGACTGCTTCATCTGCAGGCAGTGGCTTGTGGAGAACAGTGGGCTGCTCAGAGTGCCAGAACCAGGCTTCAGAGCCCCTCAGACACAGGTTGGAGTTGGCTTCACCAGCTACCAGCTATGTGACCTGGCACATCTCCTGTCCCATAGCCTCACTAGCCTCAAGTTTTCCCTGCAGAAGGAAAACTGCAACTCTTCTCCCCCATGGTTTTTTGTGTGGCTTAAATAGAATACCCAGGCCAGGGGCCTCTGCACCAATGCTCAGTAAATGTGAGTCCCTCCATATCCTGCATCACTCCTCTGCATAAAAACCTTCTCCTTGAGGAGAGGCTTCCCTGGCAGCACACAGACCCATGCCCTAGATGACACCCCCAGCCCCCGGGCCTCTCCATCTCTCAAGCCCTTGCCTATCTCTTCCTCTCCTACTGCAGGTCTGAGGCCTGGGACCCAGCGCCACCTGCCCAGCCCCACCTGTGGAACCTTGTCTGGTGCTGGGCCCAGAAGAGAGACAGCCCCACCCAGTCAGCTGGCGGACAAAGTGGAATTTCTAGTCTGAGGCCCAAGGCCCCAACAGGCACCTATGGCTAAGAATACTAGCCCCTCCCCAACCTATTACCTGAAGCCCCCAACTCTAGTCTGAACTGGGAAATGGAGTACAGAGGTATGACAACTCTCAAACCTTAGGTACTCCAAGTTTAGCTCGTACCTCACAAGTTCTTGTTTTCATATATATTATCCAGGACGCTGGGAACAATAGTCCCCTCACTCTGAGCTGTTCCCTCACTCTGGGACATGTCTACTGCGGTCCCACCTTCGTGGGCCCAGACCAGCTGTCAAGATGGGGAGGGCACTGGAGGGCAGATGCAGTCCCTGGGCCTCTCCAAGTCTCTGCCCCTTCATGCTCACTGAAGCTCCCCCTACTCCCCTTTCTGGTTTTCAGACCCTACTTCATTGGCTTCTTCTCCAGCCCACGCTGCTTTTGTGGACCCCCTACCCCCAGTCCGCTGTCCATCACCCTGCCCTCTTCCTTCTGGGACCTGGCTCAGCTCCTCCAACTCCGGCCAGGCTGAGTATCTCCATTTCTCAGATACACCAGACCCTCATTCACTGCCCAGCCCTTGCACAGGCTGTTCTCTGTGTCTGGAAACACCCCCTCCATCTGGCTGACTCCTTCTCATCCAGTCCATCTCAGTGTAAATGTCACTTTTTCCAGGAAGCCTTCCAGGGCCGCTTCACAGGTGTGTGATCTATGCTGTTGCACAGGGCCTGTGCCTAAAAAGGGCCCATGCTACATTTAATTCTCTGCTGTCATTGTCTTTAAATTCTTAATAATATTAGAACAAATGACCCCGAATTTTTATGTGGTGATGAGCCCCAGGAACGACGCAGCCTCCTGACTAGCCCCTTTCCCACATGAAGCGGGGTCCCTGTGTAGCTTCGGCACCCCTTACTGCTTGTTTCACCATCTCCCTGCTGAACCCTGAGAACAGCCCACGTCTTGCTCAGTCAGGAGCCCCAGCACCCAGCACACTGTCGGGCCCAGGAGGGCGCTCACAGGCTATTGCTGAATGAACCAGTGACAGTTGCTGAACCACCCTCATCCTTTGAGTCACAGCGTGACCTTGTTTTCATCACACAGAATGGCTCTGCTTCTGGAAGGTTAAAGGATGCCACCACTCTCCCAGCCGCAGCCTCCCTATCTGCCCATACTGGCTCATGGCTCCCACTGCCCCATCCTCCCTCCTCCAGCCTGTCTCCTCCTCCTGACTGCTTAGCCTCGTGTCCTCATACCAGTCTCTCCCTCGTCAGCAGAGTGAGTGCCAAGCCTGCCAACCTTCTGCCGAACCCAGCTAGGAGCCCAGCTCAGGAGCCATGCAACTGTCTACTTTCTCCACACTGCCACTGAGTAATACCAGAGAAAACCGCCCCCTACACAGGCAGACACATGCTGGGCTGGGGCCCCAGCCTCTGCCAGGCCCGGCATCCTGCCCAGAAACACCTTTTCCCCTCTCCTTGTTATCCCTGCAGCACCACCCGGCCCCTCGCTCTCGGCAGGTGACCTTGCCTTTTCCCTCAGAGAAACTCCAGAACACTCAAGGGCACACCCTGAACTCACTGCACCCCCCACCCCATCCCCTGCCCTGCCCCCAGTGCACACTTTCCACCTCCTTCACTCCTCGTGGTAGGGGGAGGCAGATGTGAAGCCCCACCCAAGGGAGAGGGCGAACATGCACACAGCAGTTGGTGTGTGGTCTGTGCAGCTGAAGGATCTGGATCCAAATCCCGCTCTGAAGTTTATTAACCATCATATAATTCAAGAAAACCAAAAGCTGTACCTCCTTGTCCCGGAGACAGTATGTCAAGTCAGACTCAGTGCGAAGTGAAATACACTCGAGGCAGAGACAATGCTACTCAAACGTGACTTATGGAAAACAGAGGGGAGGCTGGAACAGATGCCCCACTTGGAGCCAAAGAGGAGCACCATGCCCCACTGCATGGGACCAGGACAATTAAACAAGACAATGTGTGTTCAGTGAAGAACAGTGAATGACATTGCACCCAACATCTTCTGAAGCTTTGGTGGCCATCGGTGAGGAAGGGAGGCTGTTTTCTAGCAAGAATTATTTTCTCTAGACCAATGGTTCTCAATGGGAGTGGCAGGGTATCCCCACCCCAACGTGAGGACATGCGGCAATTTCTGGAGACATTTTGGGTTGTCACAGGTGGTGTTGCGGGAGTGTGCTACCGACAATACTATTTGGAGAAAGGCTGTTAAACTCAAAAAGAAAGAAAGGGCCGGGCACAGTGGCTCAGGCCTGTAATCTCAGCACTTTGGGAGGCCGAGGCGGGTGGATCACCTGAGGTCAGGAGTTCGAGACCAGCCTAGCCAACATGACAAAACCCCATCTCTACTAAAAATATAAAAAATTAGCTGGGCATGGTGACACACACCCATAATCCCAGCTACTTGGGTGGCTGATGCAGGAGAATTGCTTGAACCTGGGAGGCAGAGGTTGCAGTGAGCCAAGATCATGCCACTGCACTTCAGCCTAAGCGACAGAGCAAGACTCTATCTCAAAAACAAAGAAAGAAACAAAAAAATCAAAAAGGAAGAAGGAAGGAAGGAAGGATCGATCCTTTTCTGGAATAAGGCAAGGGCTAAGAAGCTGCGCTGCTTCCCACATGAGGTAACAGGGCTGCTCACTTGGCTATTTCCTTGAGTGCTCACTGCCATGTTTCTGTAAATACAAATCAATAATGTGCATATACTCCTTTTTCTTTACTTACCACTTTTTTTTTCAGTTTTAAAAATTGAGGTATAATGCACATACCA